>JBCJKH010030450.1:0-14060 GCA_039877255.1 Loriculus beryllinus | reverse complement strand
CCTCACAGGGAAGAGCTTCTGCCTAAGAGCTCAGCTCAGTCTCCCCTCGGGCAGGTTAAAGCCATTCCCCTTGCCCTAATAATACTCTCTTGTCCTTTCATTTACTTCCTGTGGTTCTCAATCTCTACCAATATCATGGGAGGCCTTAGCAGACAATTTGAGGTGGGATAGCTGTTAAATCAGTACTCTGGTGGTGCCTCTGATGGATTTTATTAATACAGCTGCAGTGTTATTAAGCTGTTCATCAATTTCTTTCATATTCCTGAAATACTTTACTTGCTCTACTAATAATTTTTACTCCTTGCTTGCTTTTGTCTTTTTTGTCTTTTTTTTGACCCATGCTCTCATCTTTTGTCTTCGTGTTCTTCATACTGAAACAGAAAGCAAAGAATTGTTAGTCTTGCTGGCTTACTTGGAAAATTTTCCTTTCCTTTCTGTCCCATCCATACCGCCTCACAGTCTCCATGCTTTGTCTGTTTTCCCCTTAAAGTGGCTGAATAACCTTTTGGTATTGATTTCCTTTCCCCTGTGGGATCTAAATCCACTTGCCTTTTGGCAATGCTCGTTTCTCTTTCTGCTTTTCCACCTCTGAAACTGTAGCTTTCGTTGGTGACTTGTTGGAACTAGCAGTCATTTCTTATGGATGTTCTCCCTTTTCAAAGGTTCTTTTTGGATAGGGTGAATCCTTGTTGGGAGTAGAACTGCTACATATGTAGGACTTGGTTTAGAGAAACTCCAGGTGTCCTCCATGTTTCTGTGGTTTAAGAAGTTTAAAGTCCCAGATGGTTCTTTTTCCACGATGTCTTCTGGCGCTCAAGACCCTTAGTTTCAGAGTTGCTTCTACTTTGTATTTCAGTGTCATTTAAACCATCATTACTTCCAATGCTTTTTCTTTTAGATTCTTAGTTTTTTGCTAGACTTTGAGTCAAAAACAGTATTTCCTCTTGGTTTATTTCTTCTAGTGGTACTGTCAAATCTTTGTCAGTGTTCAGCTCTAACCCTGTGTGATGTGGTTTTTGTTTGCTCTTTGCCATTTGCTGTTTTAAGTCTTTCAGTTTATGCTTTAAAACAGTTTTATAAAACTTACAGCTCCTGCCACAGAAGGAGCCTTCAAAATGCTTCATGTTATACACCTGAAAATGTTACACCATGGGTCTGGAGTATTTTACTCTGCAGGCTGGAAACACTTTATTTTGGAGGAGGTCACTCTCCAGGAAGAAGGGTTTTTAGACTTCCCAAACCTGAAAAACATCAGGTTTGAATAGGTTGGGCTTTTTTTTTTTAATCAAAACATGTAAAAGGAGGGGAGAGCACACAAAGGAGCTATTTGTACTTGCAAGCAGCTGTGCTATGGACTGCGTCAATAGGCATTGGTGTGTTTTCCTTGAGTGGTGGATGGCTGTAGGTGTGCACTAAGAATCTGCTAATAGACTAATGTGCACCCTGTTGTGGCTTATTGCTGTAATGAGGGGTTAGTAATAAAAAGCAGCAGAGGAAATGGATGGGCAGAGTAGTTTGTAATGGAATGTTTTGTAAGGTTTTCCTTGGGGCATATGTAACTATACAATTTAGATATACCTTTGTGTATGTGTTGAAGCAAGCCTAAGTTAGATAGGAAAGACCTTAAAAACCGTTGTAAGAAAACTAGAAAGACAACTGTTGAAAGAACTTGGAATCCTAGATTTCAATTGGTATTCTATCTTTCAGTAAAATTCTTTGTGTGTTTACTCGACTGAGATTGGTTTGGTTGGTTTCAAATAAGCTTGAAATAATAAAAATAGATAATAATAAAAAAATTTGTGAAAGGTGGCTAAAATAATGGACTAGATACTGTTGTGCTCAGACTTCCTGTCTGCAAGGGTATTTAACTCTATCTAATAAGGGGATAATAATGCCCCCTTCCTTTTATTTTGTTTCTAGGTAATGTAGAAATCAATGAAGCTGTAAGAAAGCATAAAGGTTTATCTTCCTAAAATGCGTTTTGAGGAGCAGTGATTTCTCTAGCAAAGAGCTTTTAAAACTTCTCTAGTATTTTGACTCTGCATTCCCCCCTGTGATAAATCTGTGGCTACAAAGTGTGAAAAGGGGGAGAGTCTGTGTGTGCTCATGTGTGTAGGTTGGTTCAGGTGAGCCCTCACTGCCTTTTGTCTAGGCATGGGTTGGGGTTGGCAAGCACTTGCTTGTGAGCAGAGTCCTCTCATCCTAACCGAGGTGTTTAGCAGCTTCCATAGTGTCAATGAGACCTGTACTCACATGAGAGGATGGTGGCTTTCATTAAAAACAAAGATGGAAAAAAAGGAATAGAGTTCAGCTGAGACTTTGTAGAAGGTCAAGTATATGGGGTTTGCAAAAATGTGACCTCAGGAAGTGTCTATGTACTGCTGTGGGTGACAATGGGAAAATGATCATTGGCACTTTGGAAAAATGCCAGGATTATTAACAGCAACTAAAGGAAAACAAACCCACTGATAAATCAGTGTGATTCTTGAGGATCTGGCTGTGTGGAGTCTGTTTTATGCCAAGCTGTGCTAAAAGAAAAGAAAAGCAATTCTTTATTTTATTAGGGGGGATGACACCCGAGAATTGATCTTCAGGTGAGGCAGCTTGTGTAGCCAAACACTGCCTCTCCAATAGATGTCACTGCAATCAACAGCAAATAGGGATGATGTTCAAAGAGGAAGATGTAGCTTGGGAAAACGCTTCAAGCTTTAGGAACATAAAATATTGGAAAAAATAGTAATGGCAATATTTAATTTTGTTAAATATAGTAGCAAGTGGATTTAGTAGGGTGGATTTCCAAAGATCATGCGAGAGCCAGGATTAGACGAACGGAGCAGTGACTTTCGTTTTTAGCTCTGTTAATCTCTATTTAATGTGAGTCTGTACTGCTAATCTTCTTTTCCCATTCTTGTTCTGACCCACAATTAGCTAAAACATGTGAGTTTATAACCAGCCCTAATGATATCGGATCCAGAAGGGCTGTACATGCTGGGTAGACTCACAAGCTGTTGTGCCACGGGAGGATAGATTATGGTGTTGGCGTCATTGTAGTTTGAGGTTGCGGGTTAGTTTGGGGTTTTGTTGTTGGGCTTTTTGTTTTGGTTTTTTTTTTTTCACTCTATTTGTGAATCACATGCACAGTTCTCATCGACTGATGAAGTATTGCAGAAGGAAATTACATTTTTGATGAAGTAATAGTAAAATTGCAGCTGGGACTTCTTGTATTTTTTTTTCCTGTGTGCTTGACATAATGCACTGAACAGATGGCTTTGTGTGTGCTGTGATACATATTCTAAAGAAAGGACAATGAACTTTAAAAATGAACAAATTAATGGCATTAACAAAATAACGGAGTGTTTTGAGTTGGTTTCAATGTAGTACTTGGAATAGAGAATTGGGAAGGAGTTCCCAAAATAATCAAGTATGTTTATAAATTTAGAGGGAGATTTAATCTTTGCTTTTTATAATTACTAAATGAAGGATTTTGAGTCTCTTCAGTGCTTCAGATCAGCACTCACTGCTGTAAAACTAACAGTACTTGTTTAGGGTTTCAGCAAAATGCAACTTACAATGAAGTTTGAGGCTTTCTTGTGCTTATAATGACAGATTGGTTTTGTTTTCTGACATGAGAAAAACAACAGCCAAACCCTGCGCCATGAACACATATCAGTGGTGGGAAACTGCAGGGTTTGCAGCACTGGAAAACAGCACATTTAGTGGAACCATTTGATTAAGAGAAATTAATTTTTAAGCCCTGTAGCTTGCATGGAAAGGATGCTTAAATAAATAACATCTATTAACTGCTACTTTTGCCATGCAGTGGGTCATTAAGCGCAATAGTACCTGCAGCTACCAGCGATCTGAACAACCGATTTTGGGGATAGGGATGTCATTGGAATGCTGGCAGAGTCAGCCAGTGCACAAACAGCAGCCGTAGAGCATCAGTGGGTCAGATGTGGGAAACCAGAGATCTGCTTCTCCCTGCATACTTTCATAGGCGGCTTTCATCTGCTGGCAGATGTAACTGTTAGCTTGTGGGTAGCTTGAAATTAATATAATTGATGGCATCTCATAATAGAAACAGACAGACAGTTTGCCCTTAAGGAGAGAAAAATCTCAGGAAAATAGGCCCAAGGTCGTCAGAAGAAAGACAAGCACTGAGTCTGTGTCTGATGAGGATTTGAGCTGCTTACAGCACTGAATGTTTGTCAGGAATGCAGATATCTTGAAGTACATGCTGGTACAGCAATGGTACAAGGGGGTTTCCCAGGTAAGGATTCAGCTCTATCTCTATATTGTGTTTGTTTCCAGCAAGTAATTTTAAGTATTTTTAGTGATAATTTAGAACTAGTGAAGTGCTGGGGGTAAGAATATAATAGCACAGATCATTTTTGTTTCAGTTTGAAGCATGGACATACAGCATGATTAGAATATTGATTGCATTTAGTATCTTTAAAAGATTTTGTCTTGTGTTTGCTTTATAAATCATTGTTTCTGTGTACGCTGGTGTTCAACATTCTTATGTACAAAACTGACGTGAGCACGCAGTGCTTAAAGTATAAGAATCCCTAGCATTAAATTTCTTGCTATATAGAATAATCTACTCTTCCATAACTGTTATTGTAATGTAGAGACAGATGGCTGAATTTTCTTCACTTTGCTTGTTAAGAATGTGTTAGGTAAATGTTTTTAGACTAAAATAAAAAGCTGCTGGGGAATCTAAACTGAATATTCAGCATTTTCATGGTATAAGGAGGCAAAGCAAGAATAAAGCAATGTGATAGTAAACAAATGAGCTGTTTGCAATGAAGGATAATCTAATCTTTAAATATTGCCTGAGATTGCATTTGTTCTTAGGTATGATCTTTTCCTCCAACACGAGCCAGGTATCCAGAGAATAGCATTAAAATGCTAAGCATGAAATATACTGATTTGATGGCTTAAGGTTATTACATTGTCTAAGGCATGGTGCAGGTGGCTTACATTGTTTGGGATCTTACATCTTACTCAGGTGATACAGATAAGTAATTTTATATAACTTACAGATAGGAGATAATGTCTATGGTATAAATCTGCATACGCAGGTACAAACTTGCTAAGAGAGGATAATACAAGTAGATCTTTATATTGCTCTCACTGGAGAACACTTAATATTACTGCAAGGGCTTGCCACTAAAAATATGTAAAAAGGATGTGGGTATTTAAATAAATAAATGAAAGACAAACAGGAGCCCATAAAAGGTGCTTATGTCTTTATATTCTGGAATGTCTGATTTTTATAGGAAGATATCTTTTGTCATTACCATGATGCTGCTCCAGTGCACAGAAAAAAGGAAGAAAAAAAATTAAACTCTCCTATGCATCATGTCTTGTCCAGACTAGCACAGCACTGCTTTTAGTTAGAATGCAGAATAGATTATTTGCATAATAGCTCTGTTCCAAAATGGTCTGCTCGGTTTAAACGGTAGCTGCTCCAAATCTATAGTGGAAGTAAGCCTCTAACAGAAGGGGAAGTAAAAATGTTAAATGACAATAATTTCATCCTTTACAGATGTTACTTTGTTTCTCCATGGTGTTGCAGTAATTGAGACAGCTGTCCAGAATAACTTCTTTAACTGTTTGAGAAAGTTCAAGTTATCTTTTGCTTTTCCATCTTAAGACTTGGTTCTCCCTTATTCAGTGTGGTAGCTCAGGGGCAAGTCATCAATTTACCTTCTGCTTTGGGCAGGGAGGTGATTGCTCTTTATCAGGAGAGCTGGCATTTAAAGAGCTATCCAGAATATTTATCTGTAGGTGTGCTAGCTATAGCGCACTGTGACAGACTATTAAAGATTTACTTCATGCCTTCTAGTGCCCACATGCGTATTGAAAACTACTTGCAAGCTAATGACGTTAAGAATGAGATCTGTATACACATACGTGCATGTATCTATATATGTATATGTGTTTGTGTGCATAAAAGACTGCTGTCTGCATCAGCTGAACACCTCTATTTTATCATCAAATTCAACATATTCTTGTTATATTGAAATTAGAAGAGATGCTGTGGCAACTGGCTAAAGGGCAGGTAGTTCTTTCTGCCACCCTAGAAGTAATAATGAGCCTTTGCTTATTAGTGTAATGATGGGCATGTCTGTTGGCTTCATCAGTGCTTGGACATCATGGCTTGTGTTTCTCTGTGTCTGCTTCCCAAAAAGGTTATTAGAGGCAATGTTAAAGCATTGACTTTATGGGGGTCATCAAGGAAACAGCAAATTGCTGCTGCTGTGAATGTACAAAGTGCATGTGTGCTGGGCAGAGATGAAGCGGAGGTCTGAGGAGCACAAAGGTGAGGATCTGGGCTCTGTGTGCATTGACATATTGTTGTACACATTCTGCATGGGCCCTCTGTGAGCTCTCCAGAGGTGAGGGGTGAGCATCTCCATCAAGACACCATTAATCCAGATTACCTCAGTGAATGGGAAGGTGTTTCCAACAAGCAGATGTGCATCAGGTACCACTGACCATTGGCACCTTGGTGCTGTGTGTCCCAGCTCCATCCTTGCCCTGCCCACTGCCCTTGTGGTGTGAACCAGCTGCTGTCAGGATCCAAAGATGCGATTCAGGATCCAGGAGCAGAGCTGATTTTGCCATTGTATTTGTTTGTCATTTTGGGAATATAAGGGAGAAGGAAGAGCAAAGTGGAGTAATGGGGTTTATGAGTTAGAACAGGCAATGGGGGAATAGGGCAGATAAGGGGACTGTTTGGGGTCTTGATCTGGGGGAAGGACATAGCTTAAGTGTGGAGGAGGACCCTATTCTTCTGCATGTCTTCATGGAGATGGGCCAGCACAGATCCAGGAGCCACTGTCATCCCAACAGCAGTAGCTGAACAAGCTAAACTTGGAAATTCCTGTTCATGTGATGAGTGTACTACTGCCAGGGTACAGATCTACAAGTGAATTACGTATGCTCTCTAAAGCCAGGAGTGGCTTTAGTGTAAGTGTTCTGTGTGTATCAAATGCTTTTAACAGTTGTCTCGAAGAGTTTTGTTTTGTTCTCTTTTTAAGTGCTTCAGGTAGTTTCCAAGGAGTTTTGTATCCCTTAGCTGAAACCCAAGTGGTTGATTTGAGTTACAGCATGGGGTTGGAACTATATGATCTTTAAGGTCCCTCCTAACCCAAACTGTTCTAGGTTTCTATGCATTACCTATCACATTTTACAAATTCTTGTGTTTTAGCTGCTATTTCAGAACTGTAAGCTTAAGTAGCATTTTTTGACCTATAGATGCTAAACTTATGTAGTATATTGAACCAGGTTCTCTGTAAAGTGAGGTGGGAAATCATCATTTCTATGGTGTGGTGGTCCTGGGATTATTATGAGATACTGAGCAAAAGTTCCCATACTTACAAAGTGCTGTTACTTAGAGTTGAACCACAGAACTAAACTGGGAGGAAACTGGATGGGAATGCCTGCAAGTATGAAGGCACAATGCATTTGTATGTTCACATGCATGTGGAGCTGGCCTGTAGTTCTTTACACTGTGCTTGTGAGAGCAGAAAGGGATCACCCCATCAATGGTTGTTAAAGATATTATGCTAAGTCTCCATTCCCTCAGGTGCTCTGAGAATTAAGAGCAAGCAGCAGCATTTGCTGTACCTTAAAACAAAGTGTATCCTGTTCTACTATAGTGTGTAATGGTCCTGAAATTGTCTGGTCTAGTAAAGCTGTGACTGTGCTGTAACACAGCCACTGGGGCCACAGCAGGTGGGATGGATGCCCACGGAAGGAGGAGGGACGTGATTCCCTTGGTGCTGGACCACCCTGCTCCCTGTGCCAGGCTCACCTGCAACTTGGACCTTCAAACCGGGACTTTTTTCCGCAATGCAAACTGTGTTCTGAACCAGAAACTCTATTGTTTTTAAGTGTTGGAAAAAACCCACCTTGTTTTAAACCCCATAAGGTTTGGCTGTACTTTCCTCCATTTTGTAACCTGTTATTCTCTTAGAGATGTGACGGGTTATTTGGGGATTAATATAGTATCATTTATGTGTATTATTTATGTATTTAAATAGACAATGCAGTAATTTTACTGCAAGAATTCACTTCAGGATCGAGTTGTTAGAACTATAGAGTATATATGGGGGAGGTTAATACTGTTTTTCAAGGGAAGAAAGCCATTAAGCGAGCAGCCTGACAGCATGGTATGTAATGAGGTATCACTTGAAGGGCTGGGAGAAGAGTGGAAGGGGAAAAAATGAGATGAGACTGGGATGTGATGGATGAGAGAGTAAGTAGAGCTGCATGCAAGGATGAGCACAAGCAGCTCATGAGCAACGGCCAAGAAAGAGGTTGAAAGGGATTTTGTAAGGAATGGGGAGTTCAGCGAAGCCTTTCAGGACAGAAGGATGTGGTCATCCTTTGGAGTGTGCAGGAGGCATATTGTGGTGTTGTAAATGGGCAGGACCTGCACGGTGACACGTGTCGGGGAGAGGACAGGGAGACAGCACCCGCAGCAGCTGCTGGCAGGCGAGCGGATGACTCTTGGCATTGGAGCAAAGCAACGGGATAACCCTGCCGGAGCCTCCGGATGGGTCTGTGCAGCAAGCCAGTTGGTACAGCTGCTCCAGCCCTCCTCCCTGTCCCTCGGTAGCTGTGTGTTGGCAGACATTCATTCCCCTTTCCCTCTTTCACTGATTTCTGTACTTTGCTCATAGAGACGCGGAAGTGATGCTTTAGGGGAGGACAGAGCTGTTGGGTGGGTGCTGCCTCCAGTCAGGACTTCAGTGTAGAGTTGTGAGGATTTTAATGAGTTCTTCTGTGAGTGCTGCAGGTAATGAGGTTGGATTCCTACAGATTTGTGCCTCCCATTTGACTGACTTGGGTGTCAAAGAAGGTGCGAGCTCTGATTTAAGCTTTTCCTGTGGCTGGAGCATTTCTAAGGGCTTTCTCTCCTGTGAATTCTTTGACGCTTTAATAAAGTGTGATCTTGCACCGAAACCCTTCCCCCCCATCAGGCATTTATCAGGTTTCTCTCCTCTGCACGGCTGCCTGTTTTTATGAACCTTTTATAGTACCTTTGAGACCCTTAGTCCTCCATCAGATTTGCTTCAGATTGGCCAGCACATTCAAAAGGTTTGGGGCAGGAGCTTGGATTGCACAGGGTATGATTTGCGTGAGCTTTGTTCCTGTAAGAAAACAAAATAAAGTGGTTTACCATGTTAGAATGAAACCTAATTTATATTAAGATATTAAAATATAATTAATAAACACTGGAGCATAACCTCCTGGACTGCAGTTCAGAAGACCTGGCATCCTTTCTGGCTTGGTTACCATCTGTTGGATGTCTTGGTTAGCCATCTGTCATACGATACACAGGGCATCTTGAGCCTTCTGGAGCACCATGTCATGGTTTCCAGGGGTTAGATGGCCATTTACATTTAAAAATCAAATAAAATAAAAAGGATGATCCAAGGACTTCCACCTCTACCCAAAAGATGATGTTTATTCCCCACGAGCAAGTAATGGATGCATCTGAATCATCCCTTTTGTGGGCTAAATTCCACACGAGGAAGAAAAATCAGTTTAATATCAACCCAAAAGAAGTACAGTAAAAACTACCATACCCACCCCTGTTTTTCCCTCAAGCATTTGTTTTTAACTCTATTAGCTGATTCCCTCCTCCAGAGTGGAAAAAGTAACTATTTAATAGAGTGAAGTTTATCCATTTAGCTCTTCGTCCTGGATAAATCCTTGGAGATGGATTTCTGTTGCCACAATGAAAATGCAGAGTGCTTGACATATTGCAAATCTCTGTTCACATACATCATCAATTTCCTGATTATAATTTTATTGATTAAAAAAAAAGAAGCCCAAAGCTTGAATGCATTAATATCTTTTATTTCATTAAATACATTGAAGAGAAGCTATTTGTTACCTAATAACTTATTTTAGCACTAAAAAAACCTATTGAAATACTCTGATCGCTTGTTTGTGCTTTTATTTTTCTTCTGCAGAGGAATGAATGCCTTCCCTATCCTCTCTTAGTTGAAATGTGGAATAAGCAAAGGTGTCTCACCTGAATCCTTTCATTTTACTCTTTATGGAAAACAGGTCTGCCACATTCTGTCATTTGGAGAGATTGAAAACAATCTGAATAGAATTTCTGACACAAAATATTGTCTGATTTACTCCAATCTGTCAAGTTTTATGATGTCATAAGTGCAGCATAAACCCGGTTAAATTCTTGAATAGACTCTCAAGGCAGCTGATTAAATAAGATGCACAGCTTATTTAGGGAGAGTTTACAATTGCTTTCTGATCTCACAGTGGTATTGAATGAGGGTTTTTGTGTGGGGAGGAATTGTTATCCCTTCATCTGCCCAGATCACCCCATCTTACCTGGTGGGAAAGGAAAATGGCAGTTGGCTCTGCAAATGCAAGAGTTGCTGTCTGACTGATACCTTCAGAGGCAGAAAATCTGTGGTGTTATGGTCACAGTGTACAGGCTTATTTCCAGTTTATATCACATAGGACAATTTAAAACTATTCTAAGTAATAAACCCTTGCTTTTTCATTTTATGAAGAGACATTCAAGTTAATCCTTTGTTTTGTGCCTTTCGCTCTTGGAATAATAGCATTAAGGGTATGTTTTCAGTCTGGAAATTTGCGTTTCGGTTGTTTATCTACATGAGAAGTGCTTATTTTGTCATCCTCTAGTACTCTATCTCTCAGGCTGATGCTCCTCCACAGTATGAGATGATCTAACTGTGAGCCAAAAGAGGGAGCACCATTTGCCTGGCTCGGCTCCCATTTACTCAGTTGTTTGTGGTGCTTGGGTGCTTGTTGCTTTTCGCTTCCTCAGCCTGTCCAACTCACTCAGCAGAAAACTGCTCCACCAGTAAAGAGAGATGGTTTTCTGGTGGGTTGGTGACCTACATAAGAGGGGGGGAGGATTGTCCTTCTGCTGCACTTCGCTGAAGGGACTTCTCATGGGCTGAACACACAATCTAAAATTAGCGTGCTGTGGGTTCCATAAGGCTGGAAAAGGTCTTCACTTCGGGATACAGCTTGAGCTAAGGTTCCACCTCAGCAATGAAGTGTGCAGGCTGAGTGCGAAGCAAGTGATGAAGGCATGGGCGGTGCACATACTGCTCTGCACAACACTGCCAGCTGGACCAGGCTGCAGAGAAGCCAAAGCACATAAAGGGAAGTTGCAATCTGCTTCTCCTGAAATGGGAGAGAAAGTGGGGCTGTGCTAAAGACGGGAGTGCAGCAATGCATTGACTCTTGGCTGAGACTTGCAGCTCAGTGGCTGGCTTTGGAAAGGGTTCCTGTGGATTAATGTTGCCAGTGGTACTCTCTTAATCATGAGAGAGCCAAGCTGTGTATCAGAAACCTCCTTCAGAGATGTGGGAGTAGGTTTTTGTATTCTGAGTTGCAGGTCTCTTTTGGACTTGAAGCCTACAGTTACCCACTGGTGCACAATTAGCTTGTGTACCTGTTTTACATGTAGAACTATGATTAATACATTAGACATCTATAAACACGATATTTACATTATAGCTGAAGATACAGACATAATAGAATAGTTATTGTTGACTTTTATTAATAGAAGAGGCTTTAAAGTGAAGGTTTAGTTATGTATTTGTTGGTTATGTATTTGTTGGTTCATATACTGTATATAAGGTTATGTATTTGTTTTGTTGTAAGGCATGGGAATAGGTAGACTGCAGCATTGCTGGGTGTTGCAGTCGTTTTTCATTTTAGCTCAGCAATCAAAGGCAAGCCATTGGGAAACTCGGATTTATACTTAAACAAACAAAGCCTCTAAGCATTGCTTGATGTTGTAAAAAGCTTGAACATGACTCAAGTGCAATTTGATAGCTCAAAAAAAACCCAGAGCCTAGAACCGACCCAGACTCACTCTTTTGAAATGTCTTGGCTCTGTAGAAGCATTGCGTGGTATGGGGAAGTATGAGGTGGGCTGGCCCTGTTGGTCTTAATCAGGTCTGTTCTCTATGTGGAGTAGTATCACCTTACATCCTCTAAAAGTTGGATATGCATCTTTTACTATTAAGCTGCTTTTTTCATTTAAATTTTTAATTTAACCTGCTTTTTTAATTAAAATTGGATTTTCACTTCTTTTAAATCAAACATTTTCTGCTCGTAACATGCGCTGTATGTTTGAAACGGCAATCTAAAGATCTGAGCACACTCTAACCTATTAGCATAATTTAAATGAAAAAGCTATTGAGGAAAGTATGTGTACACCCAGAGAATTGGGAGAAACCTGGACCCAGAAGTGACTGTAGTAAAAATCCAGTTTTTGACTTTTTCTTCTGCAGCCTGAAACAAAGACCTATTCTCTCTACAGCTTATTTAACTTAATTCAGAGGGAATGAAAATAGCTTATCAAGCCTGAACAACTTGTTAGGAGCTGAAAAAGGATATTTTTCTTTTCTGCTCCATGAATAAAAGCCAGGAGTGTGAAGTTGAGAGTTGTCAGTTGAAAAATTAGGGAAGTGTTTGTGGCCATGGTGTGATGGCAGAACCTCCTCCGAGGTCATTGCACAGTGTTTATAGTTAACTAGGTGTTGGTGAAGGCCCAAAGACAGACAAAAGGAAATCGTTGACAAAGTGGAAATTAGGCCATTTAGAAATGTTTTTGATCACCATAGAACCTCCATTATCTACTGTGAGAATAACAAAGCTCTTGTTTAATATCCCAGGTTTAAATGAGAACATTTCAATGAAAAACATTTCTCTGGCATTAATCATAATTGGCATATTTATATGCAATATTTTTATTACAAAGCTGTTGGTTATATTTTAATTGCATTTTAATTTCTGTCCAAATACAAACAGGATATATTGTTAGGCAAAATATATAGTAGGAAAGAAATGTTGTTCACTGTATCTGACACATGATAAATCTTGAGCATTTCAACAGATGTATAATAAAATTTTATATTTCCTTCAATACTTTTATAGCCGCAGTTGGCCTAAAGAAGGAACATTCAACGTAAATACAATCTTGTCGTAGATAAATGTATTTTTGTAGTATCAATCTTGAATCAAATAATGAAAACCTAAAAACTAAAAATATTGAAGACTAGTAAAATTTATCATTCTGATCACCACTGAATTAAATCCCAGCTGGAATAGCTGATCATGATCTACCTTCCTCGGGTCTTCCGGCTGTTAAGGCTTGCACAGTATTTTCCAGCTCTGTGGGCACTTTCCTGGGCTTCACAGTCTCAGGTGACTCATCCAACTTTAATCTTTTTAATCACTGTCACAGCTTATTTAAAACTTGCTGTACAAGCAAACTTCAGCTACTGCAGCAGGGGTTTTAATCTAAAACTTTAACTTAGTCATTGTCAAGTCAAATTAATGTTATGTAGCTTTGTTGCATTGCAAGGCTGTGCTGCCATGGCAAAAAGCAAGGCATCATGTTAGGTGACACTCTTCATGCTATCTCATCTCCACCATCTCTTATCCCAGCTGCACAGTATCATTTTCTCCTCTTCACCTGCTCTTCCACAACCAGGTCCTTATTCTTTTTAGGCTTCTTAGTGCAACTGGTTTGATTTTATGTGAAACTTTAAAGTTGGATTTTTTCTACATTTCACAAATGGTGGCAATTCCCCTGGAGATCTTTCTTTAAGAATCTTCTGTTGCATCTTTGGGATCATCAGTGCAGGTCGTGTTTGCTGGTCAGAAAGTCTTTATTAATCATAGGATGGTTTCGGTTGGAAGGGACCTTAAAGATCATTTAGTTCCAATGCCCAGAAGTCTCTCCATTCTCTCATCCCGTTTTCCCCTAGATGGAGGAGGTTCAGGCTCTCGCTGCGGGCTCTTAGTTAAGGGCAAATCATTATGTGAGAAATCTCTCTTCACTGGCTTCTGAGAGGCATCTTCTGTGGTGCCTCTTACAGTTATTTATTATAGAATCCCAGACTGGTTTGGGTTAGAAGGGACCTTAAAGCTCATTCATTTCCAAGCCCCTTCCACGGGCAGGGACCCCTTCCACTGGAGCAGCTTGCTCCAAGCCCCTGTGTCCAACCTGGCCTTGAACA
>JBCJKH010030449.1:0-11155 GCA_039877255.1 Loriculus beryllinus | reverse complement strand
CAAATCTACTAAAGATAAGTCTTATGCTACCTTTAAAGGTAGGAATTTCATTAAGATTTAGAGGATCGCTGTTTATAACCTTGGATCTATCAAATGCAAACATTTTCTAATTTACCTTCAGATTTCATCTGTGGCCTAAACAAATTTGAAGGCATATAGTTATCTCTTCCCCAGTGTTTGTATATAGGAGGTAGTGAAGTACACAGAATTTTTATACTTATTTTTCTATCTGGTGTAAGTTCTCCATCCCTTTACATGAACATAAAATTGAGGTAGCTCTTTTCTTAAATATTCATAGGCAGTAATGGACCATGGTGCTTTGTGGAAAATCAAAGATAGAATAATATGTGTAATAGCTGTTTCCCTGACACGGAATTTGTCAATTGCCTTAGGAGATCTAGAACATAGATGTTTTCCATTTACCCTGTCTCTTAAGTATGTTGTCTCCTAGGAAGAATAACTTTCAGCTTGCATAGGTTCCAAATATTATATACTGTATGAAATATAAATATGTACAACTGGCTTAATAACCAAAAGCAGTTTAACCTGTTAGGCTATCAAAATGCCCTCTATAGAATATGGTGAGCTTCAGGTGCTTTTACAGAACGTTAAATACAAAATCGTATTTTAAGATGTGCAGACCTCATAGCCTTCCAGTCTCTGAAAGGGGCCTACAAGGATGCCAGAGAGAGACTGTTCATCAGGGACTGTAGCAATAGGACAAAGGTTAATGGGTTTAAAATTCAAGAGAGGAAGTTCAGGTTAGATATAAGAAAGATGCTCTTTACTGTGAGGGTGGTGAGGCACTGGAATGGGTTTCCCAGAGAAGCTGTGAATGCTCCATCCCTGGCGGTGCTCAAGGCCAGGCTGGACAGAGCCTTGGGTGACATGGTTTAGTGTGAGGTGTCCCTGTCCATGGCAGGGGGGTTGGAACTAGAAGAACTTAAGGCCCCTCCCAAACCAAACCATTCTATGGTTCTATGTAAGCCAGGGCCAGCATTAGGACTTGCTTTCTTCAAAAGCAATGACAAAGTTTTCCTTAATTATAATGGTGAATGATTAGGGCATAACACAGGAGACTCAGAACTAGCTCCCATATGCCATCTAAATGTTCCCTGTCACCCTGCTGTCCTCAGTTAATTTTTATTAACATGGGAAATGAGGTTAATTTGTATGAACTAACAGCCAATACTTTGAAATTCTGGTGTCTTTTCTTAGTTCATGTCACCATCTGAGTGTTATTTAAACATCTATTTTTTTCATGTTTAATACTGGATAATACTCTGGAGGCCTCTTTAAAACAGTTAATGTTCCCTTTGGCACTGAAATCCACTTACCTTAACTGACTTCTGTTATACTTCAACCTGATTCTCAGAGTCACAATGGTAATATTCATTTTACTGTCCCAATGGGCTCTTAGTATTCATCAAATATTTGATTTGCATTTCTAATAAGGCTTATGGAATGCAAAAACATGAAACTCATATTCTGCCATGATTCAAACTACTGTCTCTTTCATTAACATTGTGAATTATTTCTCCAAAATAATTAAAATCTGTAATTGAATATACTAGAATAATTTTGGAAAATTAGTTTAATTATTCCAATGCTTCTGTTTGGAAAGATCACATAATTCGTAATAACAGAATAAGCAAATAGAAATTTACTCTCCCAGAGACCTTTTGTTTATAATTTATTGTTTATAGTTACCTTTTAAGAAAACATATATACTTGAAATACTGTGACCTAAGATGCTGTGGATGTCCCATCCTGCACAGTGCTCAAGGCCAGGTTGGATGGAGCTTTGAGCAACCTGGTCTAGTGAAAGGTGTTCCAGCTCTTCTACTAGCAGCATGGTGGAACCAGATGATCATTAAGGCCCCTTCCAGCCCAAATCATTCTGTGATTCTGACTCTATGAAGTGTGTATGCTTGTTAAGCAACACAGTTTCACTGGAGTGGAGGAACAGGATGGGACATCAGTATCAGTAGAAAAAGACTGGTACCTTAGCAACCTGGAAAAAAAAAAAAAAAAGAATAAAAAAAAATCTTCAAACTGTGGGGCTTTAACTGTCCCAGGGATCCCAGTCATCTCCTTGGCGTGATGCAAATGGTACCTTCTAAGGACTTGCTCCCAGCAATGGTTCTGTCTAAATCCTCTGAGTTATTGGACTGATGTGGTGTAGGTAAGCATAGGGCATGCACAGCTATACCAATGCACTGCTCACGTCTAATTCTAGTTATACAGAGGGCCTATGGGTGAATGGCTTCCAGGCTGGCAATACTACCATACCTAGAATCTAATTCCTCATAAACTACTGATTCCTGTTGTGTTAATCCCTCTATGATACATTTTTCTTGTGATGCACCCAGTACATCTCATTCACAACCAGCACTGATTCCTGTTTTTTTTTATTTCACCATGGTTTGAAGTGTTTGAACTTGCAAAATTGTAAATGTCTTACATGTGTATTACTTCAGGGGTTGCTTTTTCTGCGTGATGGAGTATCATTTTTAGCATTGCAGGGCTAGCTCTTAAACCAGGACAATTCCACCATGTCAGCACATATGTGGACCCTGGACTAATTAGCCTTGCTGAGAGATGCAGCTAATTAGTCCAGACTTAACACAAATCTCACCATGCTTTTGGGAGCTTAGCTAGTATTGCTTCATGGTAATGTGCCAGCCTGCTAATCCATTCAGAGTTCTCTGGGCGATCTCTGAATGGACTGGATCATCAGCTATGCCCTCAGACAGCTCCATTTTTGAAATCCCTTATGACACAGAAGCTCTTATGTTCTCACCAGGTTTGACTCAAAGAACTGACAAAGATGTCCAAGATGTTTTCCTTATTCTGATTTTTGTTTCCATATTCAGTCTGCCAACATTTCCTGCACTTCAGTTCATGTCAGAGGCTCATTTGCTCATCCAGACTCCTGAGCTTTCTGTTCTCTGTCTCACTGGCTTTGGCAGGTGGATCTTCAGTGGCAGAGTCGCTTTCCCAGTCCTAACAGGGCCACAGGCTCTGTGCAGTGTGTAAGAGACATAATTCACTGCTGCTCCTAGTTTTCATGTTTTGCTTTGATCATTGTGAAGCATCCAAGTGCTGAGACTGAGCTATGCACAGAGTCAACTGCTGGATCAGGCACCTGCAACAGGTGTCCTTTACAACATCCTTCCCAAAGCCCATCAGGAAAAGTGGGATTGGATTTTTTTTGTCTAAAGGCAGTGATCATCCACAGCAGAGATATGAGAGGAAAGGAATAGAATCTGTTTGATTCCACTTCATTTCAGTGTATTTCAAAGCACTGGCTGGTATTTGTCACCTAACTTCACATGGTTTCTTAGTTGGCTCTTGTAAACTTCATGAAATTTTTGCAGACTGTAGCATAGGAAAGACAAATAAAAGTCATATGAGGGGGAGATGGGGGTCAGAGTAGGAGAGGAATAGTAGCAGGGTATTTCTCTGTGCTCTTCCCTCCAGACAAACAATGCTAAGTGGTTGAATTGCCTAGTGAATATTACTCTTTTCATTTGGCGTTATTCTATATATTTAACCAAACTAGACAGTGATTATTAATAATAAGTGAGATTTTAAAAATACTGTTCCATGTAAAGATTTCTGGTTTAGCCCAAATAGAGCTATTACAACAGCTGTGAATAATAACATTTCTTCTGAAGAAGTACTAGAGTTCAGAAGGCTGGGGCTGTGTGTGTGCACTGGGAGCAGAAAATAGCTTTTATTGTCCTATTATTTCAAGAAAAAATTATTGAGTAACCTAAGAATTCTTGGAGCTGTTTAGCACTTTCCCTGTTCATGCCAGAGAGAATCACACATTTAGTGCTAATGGGCAGAATGCAGCTTTATGACTTTGCCTGAATATTTTCCCTGAGATGACTTCCTTTACTAGTAAAATCATTGGCAGAACCCCTCCTGTTGGTTTTAATGAGAAAGGATTGGACCTTTAATAAGCATCACGGTCACGTAAGCTTGGGGTTTGTTTTTTTAGCATCGTGCTTTTTAAGTGTTTTTACTTACTGCCTGCAGTGTATACAGCTGTGAACTTGGATAATAAATAAGGATTATTTCTATGAAGAAACCTTTGGCAGCAATTTTTGCTTTGCTGAGGTAAGCTGTTAGTCATCTGCCACCAAAGGGTAATCAGCTAGATTTTAAATATTGCTGTGTCTTTCTACTTTTACTGTATTTTTGATTAGTCAATAAATACATGTTCAGTCTATTTCCAAAGCCCAGCAATCAGTATAGACACTGAAAAGAAACAAACGAACAACAGCTAATTGTGAAGCTTTTGGTTGTTCTAAGAAAAGGTTGGGCTTACTTGGAAATCAGTGCAATGTGATAAAGCGTCATTATAAGAACATCACAACAAAAAATTACACTGACAGGTGGCAAAATACATTCTTGAGACTGAATAGAATTGTTCACAGACAGTAAAAGTCAGAGAAACTGTACTCCCTGATACTAAGGGTGAATTTGAGCTTAGGTACCTTGCAGGCAAACACAGTTTGGATTCAAGAGCCTAAATTTAGGCTTCTAAGTCCATATTTAAGAACCTGACTGGTTTTCAGAAGGGCTTAATACCAAGTCAAAGAGACTTCTTTTTGTAATAAGGTAAATACAGAGATAATAGAGGAATCATAATTTTCTATTCTTGGTTTTTATTAAATAATTCAGAGCCAAACATACTTAGCTTTCTAACTCTTCCTCCTGAATCCCCCCAAAAAAGTGCTGAAGAAATCTAAGAAAAAGTAGTAACAAAATGTACTGTGTCAATGTAATTATTCACCATACTGAATAAGTAAAAATGGCAATGGCCTCACATGGTTAAAAAACAGTAGATATATTCTGGCTTGCAGGTATAGATCAAGGAAATTAGCTGCTTGGGTTCTTATCTAGCCAAAAAGAGACAACCTCTACTTGGTGTTTTAACTTACAAAGACTTTAGCTGATAGAAAAAGATTGGGGTGCATAATGTTGCTTCACCTCAATAAAGCACTCGTTTAATGAGACTTAATTCCTTGGAATAACTAAGATCATGCCTGTTACCATGTTGCAAAGTCTTTCTCTTTTCCAGGAGGAAATTTTAATTTAAAAAAAGGTCAGATTCAATTATACAATAATAACAGACACAAAACTGGGAGCAGTTTAAAGCCCATGAATAAAACTTTTAAGAGAAACTGCTTGAATATTTCACTTTGAAGATGTCAGTCAAGTTTGTAATGTAGGCATGGTTGCTTGCAGATGTTCTGCTATTGATTTTCCACTGTTATATCTTCAACAGTGCATTAATACGTATGTCATACAACATACCAAAGGGTAGAATTTAAGGTTTCATTTAGATGACAACTTTTCCTTTATGCCACTTTTTTTCAGGCTATGCCAGTTTTTAGGAGAAAGCTGTCCTTCCGCTCTCTGGGCTATATTCAGGCATTGGCTATATTTCAACAATACATCAAATGAATTGTGCAATCTGAGCGTAGAAGATGAGTTTATTAAAAGTGTGCACCACATTGTTCATTTTGCATCTCCCTGTTTGGTTTTAATCTTTGGAATGTAGTAGTGCCTTAGAGGACATTGTAGGATAATAGGTCAAACTGTGACTTTGACAACTTACACTTTTGAAAAAAAAAAAAAAAAAAAAAAGAAACAATTTAAAAGAACCATCCTAAAATTAAGTAGTGTAGAGAATCCAGTAACAAGTAATTTTGACACACAGCAATAGTCTGAGGAAAATTGAAGCAGCTACAGAGCTGAAAAATGTATTGCAGGCAGCCAGCACTCAGCTGCAGTGAATGGCAGAAGAACATACAAAAGGATTAGTTTACAATCAGGTCTGGGAAGCAGGGCACAGAAACAAAACTACAGAAGCTTGGGAATTATGCCCAGTTCTGCTGCAGTCTTAGTGAGCAACCTGAATAATTGTTTCACATTTTTGTTTCTTCCAAACACTCAATTTTAACTATTCCTGACCTGATGTTACAACATGGATGTTGATGGGAAATCAGGGTTTGGACTGTAAATTCCCCTGGCCAGAACAACATCCTGTATGCTTGTACAATGCCTGGCACAATAGAGTTAGTATCTCTGTGGGGGACTGAAGGCATTACTGTAATATAAGTATCAATATTTTAATAATCTGCTTTATTTCATCTGTTATCTCACAATTGTTTAGAGTAATTTGAGCATTTGTTTCCTTTGCACATTTAAAATGGTCCCAAGGAGACTTCAGTGGATTGAGGTTCAGGGATCATGAGGACCTGATTATTCAAATTCCCTGCACCTGCAGGGGTTTCTTTTGATATTGCATGTTTCAAACTGAATGTTCACTAAATACAATGAATTTAAAATATGGGAAAAATGAAGTAAATGAAAACATTAGAACTGCATCTAGGTTTATAATCAGCATGATGTGGGGGAGGGAAATGAATGTGGAACCCAGCTGAACACTGTGTTGGCATAAGAACTCTTGACTTACAGCTGTTCCTTTGTTCTTTTTTGTTAGTTTTACAGCATTTTTTTCTAGAAAACCTTACTTTGCATGAAAGACAAATTCATATGAGAAGATTGTTTGCTTTGTGCATCATAATTTAAACAGAGTGAATTGAAATCTGTTAAAGTCGCACAGCATTCTGATGGAGTGGGCAGTTTAGCCTAATAGGTAATTTCTTTCTAAAATTAAAAGCTGGTCTTTTCTGAAATGTAAAAATCAGCTTAGACAGAAATATTCTTACCGTCTACTAAGGCTAACATGTCTGTAATACCAGAATTGCTGAGATAAAGAAGATGGTTAAGAGAGAGGGACAGTGGTAAGCATTCTTATTTTACTGCAGGTAGTTCTGAGTTTCAAATGTTTTTTCCATAGAGTAACAGTAACTGGTGAAGAAGTCCAACACCCACTTTTCCTATGAGACCATAGAATAATTCAGGTTGGAAGGAACCTCAGGAGGTCTCTGGTTCCACCTCCTGCTGAAGGAAGGCTTAACTATGAGGTCACACCAGGTTGCTCAGCATTAAAGCCAGTGTGATCTTGAAAACCTGCAGGAATGGAAACTGCACAACTTTGCTGGGCAGGCTGTTCTCCTCCTTGACTGCCCTCAACATGTTTTTCCTTTTATCAAGTCAATATTTTTTATTTTTTTCCTGGGACATGGTATTTCAAGTTCCAGTGCTTTACCTTGCCTAAATAGATTAAAATCTGTGTTTCCAGCCTCTCGGATTAATCTCCTAAATGTGATATGGGTTGGTTGAATGGGTTGGACTGTGTTGCTTGTTGAAACTGCTCTGCTGGGCAGAAAAGACTCCATAAATTACTAGACTTGAGAAACAAATCTAGGGGCAGCCGGAGTCTAGTCTTGTGAGCAAGGCAGAAAGGGACCATGAAGAAGAGGCATTTGGTTTCTGGTCCATACTGTAGTAATCGTTATTATGCATTTCATATTAAATAGTTACCGGATAAACTACATGAACAGTAACATAACCCAGGTTTCTTGCCATCCACAGGAGTATTCTGTTTACTGCATTAAACTCATGTCATGGTTCTGGGATTTTGTTTTCCCCACAGTTTCATCTAATGAAGCGTGAATATTTGTTGCTGAGGTTGTCCAACTTAAACAGGAAAGGTATCATATCCTGTATAGCCAGGTGGTAAGAGATCTATTCAAACAGATGGACTTTGAGCCTCCTCCCCCTAAAGTGGTTTAGCCAATGCATTAGCATCAGTTCTTGAATAGCTTGCCTGTTACAGAAGAGGAAGCACTCTCACTAACCCCTCTTCTGTACATTTTAGTGAAAGTGCCATATTTGTAGCTATGAGTCAGCTCATGCTCACAGAACATCCACTGACTGGCTCCATCATAAGGCAGGTTTATTACCTGCCAGGTTTGTGAATTAGGCTCAAGTTTATGTATTTAAGTCTGCCTTAGCTACCTTTAATGGCAATGATGTTAGATAAACAGTGAAAGCGTCTTTCCCACCGTCTGCCCAGAAGTTCTCAAATGTTCAAGGAAAATAGAAAACACAATAACACAAATACCTAATTTCTCAGGTTGTTTTAGTTTCTTTCTTCGTTCCCGCCCTTTTTTTGATTGTTCATTCATTTGTTGCAGAAATTTTAGTGTGCATCATGCAGAACTATTAGGGTGAAAGTGTTAGTCTCGCAGTTCAGGTGACCAAGTACCACTGTAGGGAACTGGGTTCTTCTCCTTCCTTACTACAGTAGGATCATCAGCAGACTTTTTCACTCAGAGTTTTCACTGATTTTTTTATGGATATTTTCTGTTTATGGACATGCTAAAAGCTCATGTGAAAAGTACAAGTTAATGGGGCTGAATTTTAAATGTGTGCACTGCTACATAAATTACTTCTTCCTCCCTTTGAATACTTTGTTGTAACAAAGCAGGCACCCAAATTAGTGAATATTTAGCAAAGTGGCCTTCATCTCTCAGTGCTTCAATTATATGATTTCTTAGAGGTGTTGGGAGGATAGATTAATTATAGTGAGAGCTAAACACACCACAAAAAAGCTGAGAAAACCAGAAAAAAACATATGAAGAAATTGGTAATTTTGTATTCAGTGCAGGGTTTTGATCATGTGTGCTAAATAAGGTCTGGAATCAAACAGAGAAGGATAAAAAGAAAAACTGAATAGCTCCTCATTCATTTAGTGTCC
The DNA here is from genome assembly GCA_039877255.1 of Loriculus beryllinus. Lineage (NCBI taxonomy): Eukaryota > Metazoa > Chordata > Aves > Psittaciformes > Psittacidae > Loriculus > Loriculus beryllinus. The sequence goes on along the minus strand of JBCJKH010030449.1, from coordinate 2,466 downwards.
AATTTATACACTGAATAAGATATGTAAGGGAAAAAAATGCAACATTATTTCTCATATTTTATAACTTTTGAGTTCTTGGATCTGTAAGTTTAATATTTGTGTGGCATGAGATTAGAGGAAATGCAGAGCAGAAATGGCACAAAAGAGCATTCTTCCATGAGGACACCTCACAGATTTCATTTAAGCAAGATATAAGAGTTTGTGCAAATTTTTATGTACAAAGAGCTGTTGTTATTGTTGTTGTTAGTGCCGGAAATGAAGCTGCTTGTTATCAGTAAACTTCTCAGCAGCTCCCTAGCCAAAAGGCTGACACATTTCCTTGTCCAGCTACATGGTGCTACTCAGAGCAAGCACGTCTGGGGGTAGTAAATAAACTTGAGAGAGATCTAGTATTTCTGAGCTGGCATGGTGGGCCTGCTCTTTTGTGAAAAGGAATTGAAGTTTGGGATTCAGATACATGGAAGCTTAATTTTTAAGCTTTATGATTAGAGGTACTGACTTTACTACCCTCACCTGTACTCCAACTATTTAAGTCTCCTGCGTGAATCGCAGTCCTCTCTGGAATCAAAAAGCAAAGGAAGCCTCAGTTTTTAATTTCTGCCTGTCAGTCACTTGAGCAGAATTGATGACCTGTTTATAGGGATAACTAAAGCCATACAGGCAGGAACCCATTCAACAGGTAAAGGAAAACTCCCTTTTTGTGTGGTACCTTTGTGGCTGTAATTAACATTTCTGTTTTGTTCTAATTATAGTTTTTGTATCTTAGCCATTATGCTAATAGTGTTGTTCAGTAGTATGTGAGATTGCATTCATTATCACTGGTGAATTAAACCTTTATTAAAGAAAAATTCCCCCAGGCCTCATTCTGAAGTTAAGTAATTATTCATTTGGTTTTATCCTGGCAATTAGCTTATATACTGTAGCACTCATGATTGAGTTTCTATACATCCCCAGATGAGATTAACCCACTATGGTAAATAAATGCCTAACAGCATCCAACATGTTATTTTAAACACATTATTATAGAGGAAAAGAAAAAAAGAGAAAAAGACATCCTTCAGGAAAATGGCTTTTTGAGTTCCTAGCAGACAATACAGACAGAAGGAGATTGTACTGGACATTTGGGGCTCTGTGGAGCAACAGTAATAACAAACGAGTTTATGAAGCCCTCCAACAGAGCAGTTAATTCTTTCTTCAACTGCAGTGACTTCCTTGGTCAATATGCTTCATAATGGAGATATGCACTATACTCAGCCACATTCACATTGTAAATCAAGCCTTCTGAGAGCTTTCAGGCATAAATAAATTTCTGGGTGAAGCAGCCTAGCTCTCAGTCATGACGGGGGAAAAAATCTTGAGCAAATTTTACTTGCCCACCCCTACATATTAATAACTTGTGAATGCCTTACAGGTATATTGAATTCAACAATACTCCCTGAAGAAAGATGAGTGTTTATGCCTGTTTTACCACCAGAACACGGAGACATGGAGAAATTAGGGATTTAGTAAACATCACACAAAAAGAAAAATCATCAATAGAAACAGATTCTGACTGTGGTTCCCCTGTTGCCTAATCAGATGTTTCACTTGTGTTAAAAGTTTTCTATCTCATATTGCTTTTTAGCATATATTCACTTTAGAAATATCTTACAAAATGTGAGTTAAATGCATTTGAAGTTTCTTTTTACTGATCCAATTAATCTTATGCTGCTTTAAGGGGAGAGGCAACTATTGTCCTGCCTTTAATTACAGCTACAGTTTTTAGAAGCATTTTTAAATGGAAACATCTTAATAGCATTTAGTGAATCAATCAAGCATCTTTGATTCCATACAAGACTTCAGTGATGGCTCATATATAATCATTGCACAAGGTGAAACCTAACGTGCTACCACAGCCAAAACATTAATCAGTTGCCTGAGAGTTTTGCCTTGAGAAGTAATTTAGGATTTGACCTTGAATTTGGATATCTGTTATATATGAAATGCAGACATCACCTCCAAGGTGTTGTGAACCCAGAAAATTTGCACAGATAGGAAAAATTAGTATACATTGATTTTTGGATAAGCATCATTTAATCTTTTGCATATTCTGGCAATATCTACCATATATCCACAGGATCTAGGAACCACCTTAAACACCTCCACTTTCAATTCCAAATACAAGCTGAATGTCATTAACCTTGCCTCAATATCAAACATTTGAAGCACAGCAGACATAAAATAAATAAATGAAAAATACTTTTGAAAACTGACAAACAATTTTCTCACTGGGAAGAGAAAATCCAAACCTCTGAGAAAAAAAACAAACAAACAAACAAAAAAGGTGCTACTCCTGTCTTTTAATGCATGTCATGAAAGTATTTCACTTCAGATTCTCAAAGGTTATCTGCTTCACCTGCACTACTATCGATGGAAGTTTCATGCTTAAATATGTGTTTCTGGGCTTCAGCTCCATGCAGCTGAACG
>JBCJKH010030446.1:0-11859 GCA_039877255.1 Loriculus beryllinus | reverse complement strand
ACCATCTGGGTTTTCTGACAATGAAACACCTGAAAATTAGGGGTGTTCTTAGCTTAATATTGCCTTCAACTTTTATTGTTAAATGTTTTGTATTATCAAGTTAAAGGGGATTGTTGTATGGATATTGCCTTTCTTCCATAGCAGTATATTTTAAAATATAATTAAAAGGAGAACATTAACAAGGTGATGGTGGCATTTGATACAAGCATGTCTGTACTGATACATATCCTCTTCTTTGGTATTAGAAGAGCACTCAAATACTGTGTTTATGGGTTTTCTTAAAAGGAATTAAAGCAGCTTCAGAACAGATCAGTATATGGTATACTAGTAAAACTTTTTCCCATAAAGTGCAAACATGTTTCCCAGTAGTAAATAAGAGTTAATGAAATTAATATTCGTGAAGTGTGTAGCTGGGCACTAAAATGTGCAAGGTCTGATGTGTGTGGTTCCATTCAAACTAGCGATGCTACAATAAGAAGCAGGTGTTCAAAGAATACGCCAGCTAAACTGCAGATGTTTCTGCCTCAGATTGACTTGGTAAGGTTAGAAAAATTATCAGTAATTCAATGTGGCATGTTAAATCCAGTGTGTCAATGCCGGTGAGTTGAGCAATTTGTATTATGCATCCTTGAGTACTGCAAACGTTTCTGTAACTATGTTATAGTTTGCTATATGTAAAAGATTGAAAGATTGTAAGAAATGATAGAGGAGAATGTAGGAATTCAGAATGCTTGCAGTCTGGTGTAATTAAAATGCATGTTACAGCGTGCTGTCTAGTTGAACAAATAAAGTAATAAAATTAGTTCTCCAACTTTCAACTTTGAGTCAATGCTGAGGGTGAAGAAGAGAAACCTGTGGGTTGAAGGAGGAGTGGAAATCTCCTTTCACAGTGCCTAGAGAAGGTACTCCGGGTGCCTCTGTTCTTCCCTGTGCTCTTCTGTATATGTCTTGTGCCTTATTTTTCTGGAGGGTGGAGGGAAAAGACACCAAAGCAACATGCTGCTTTCTCAATGCTTTGCTCACCTTAAAGGAAAACAAATCACTTTTCTGATAAGGAAGATACCAGGAGTGCAGATCTGTGTTCTCAAATGTATCTTAGATTTTTCTCTTTGAAGATCTGGAATAATATTTAAATATACCTGGCATAGTGTCATTTTGTCCTCGATACGTGCAAGCAGATTTCTCTTGAGAGAAGTTGTGACACACTGAACACCAAGCACTGATACTGCCTTCCTCTCATCTTTCTCACTTCTCACACTGGATGGTTCTTTGTCTTTCTTACAGGCATCTATAAGAAACCACTGCAAAAAATCCAGCAAGTGTTCTTATTTTTCATGTTTCTGGATGTTTAATTTTCACTGAAGACTTTTATTTTCCTTCCCAGTTGCTTATATCCCACTGTAGGCAATCAATGACGTATTCAAACTTGTGTGAATAGGGAAGTTTTGTCATTTCAGTTAATTGATTCCCTTGTAACACAAACCATTAAGAGCACTCTTTCCTCTGGTCTGTGTTTCAGCTTTCTGTGCAGCTTTGCAAATAATCTCTGGGGCTTCATGTGCCTGCCTAGCGTGGAAGACTTAACCTAGAAAGGGAAAACTCCATGAGCTTGGTTGAAAATGAAAATGATAATCGTGCTGTAGTGAATTAACACTGTGGAAGGCTAGTTTGTTTAATAGAAATAGTAAAAAATACCAGTTACTTTGAGACTTGTTCTATGTTTGAATCCTCTGCTTTCAAAATAGGTAGGAAGCAACAATCCTAATGTAGCTCTAGTTTATTTAACCCAACTCCTGTTTTAGACAGAGATTTTAATACTAAGACTGGCTGTTATGGGTTAGAAGATGTCACAGGGCTTCAGGAAATCGCAAGTATTACAGGTTCTTCTACACAGAAGCAGAAGCTTTAGGGACACAGCTAGTGCTTCTCTAAGATTCTGCCATAGGTAGTACACACTTTATTGTCTGAACTTAAGTGGCACTTAAAGCCCCAACTGTTCATAGTGTGTGCCTGTTTTAAACAGTGGAAATAATGTGTTTTTTGGTTTACATTGAAAATAGTATGGAAAAGAACCTCAAGTATTTTTGTTTGCAGTGATGGTAATACTGAAATACAATACACATCTATTATTAACTTACCTAAAACCAGAAATACATGTGGAAAAATATTTGGAGACATCGATCTTTCCTTCTCTAATATGAGGATTTGAAACCAAATCCAAAATAAACCCCTGTATTTGACTAAAATTCTTTAATGTTGATCTAACCCGCTACAAAATAACAAAAAAGGCTTATAATTTTGAGTCTACTTCCTTAATTGCTAAACAAGGCTAATGGAAGTTGTTATAAGACATCTAGAATACTACAAGAGTTTTCCCATCTCACCTTGAGAATAAAGCAGTCACTGTTGTTACCCACTGGATGATAGTTAACTTCAGAGTAAAGATTCACCTATTTCCTGAAAATAATAGTTGAACTTACCACTACAAAACTGCTCTTTCTGTACATCCCTTCGTTTTCCTTTGGCTTCATTTTTCATCCTGTCCCTGTAGGAAACTGTAATTATTACTTTCCTTTAAATGTTATTTTTCTATTCTCTTGCTCCTTGTCCTGTTTTCCCTGTACTTAGGGAAAGCCTGCAGAATGAAAGAGCTGTGCCAGTTCTTCAGTGAACTTATTTCCATGTTCTCTGCCTAGTTGGAAGATACATGTGTTTGTCTAGATTTAGACAAGCAATGGCAGCTGCTTTCTTGCCCAGAATAGGTATGATATCCAGTCTGGGGGGCCTTAAATAGCACTTTAGGTCCTTGGCATCCTTCATGGCACATTTATTAGTTTATGCCACTGTAGTGTATTGTGTTTCAACTTGCTAACTAACATTTTCTTGCTTCCTTCTTCAATTGAAATTGGCTTAAACTCAAATCTATTGATTTAAATGGAGATTAGTTCCTACATGAACCTCTAGCACTATTTTTCATGGCTTTTCAACAGCAAAACAACTCTTAATTAGGACTCCAGAGACCGAGCCTCTCTCCCTGCAAAACAACTTTTTTTATGTATGTAGAAGCTAGAAGGTGATTTGCAGTAACTGGAACATTTTTTGCAATCATGACCATTGACTGATGGTGTTACCATTTGGGTTGACATTTACGTCTGTTTCACTAAAATTTATCTGTAAAACTTCATTTTCCCACTTGTTAGTTCATTTACACTGTACTTTAATTTCTCTATGCTTAGGGGTTTTTGGATGCATTGAAACAGTTTATTTCTCTAATGGTTTGGTAGGATGAGACCTTCTTCTTCTTTGGCCTTAATAGTGAAGTAAAATAAAATGCTGTATATCATCTATTACTTTGAGCATTTCAGAGAGAGAAATACAGGTATTTTTCATTTATTTCTTTACTTTTAAACCAAGATTTTGTAACATAAGGCTTTTGGCAATATTTTGACAAACAAGGAAAGGAATGGTGAAAAACTATCAGTAGCACCAATATCAGAGTGGGAAACACAGAATTTAAAAACGTTTGAAATAAAAATGATACAACATAACTTACAATCTAACTGGTGAGGTTACTTAGAATCTTAAATACTGCTTTTATTGATGAACTATCCTAGATAAAAAAGAAATGTTATTAAACCAAGGATATTTAGCTTAAAGGGGTTTTGTTTTCTTTGACATGTAGCAAACGAATCACTCTGAATTTTTAAACTTTTATGCTTATTACTCATTTGCACTGGTTACAGTGTGGCTTTTTAGACAATAACCTAAAAAATGGCCTTGAAGGAATAAATGCTCTTTAAACTAGCTTCCTTGAGCCAACTCCTTTTGATAAACAGTCTTGAAGTCTCAGTTGGTAAAGACTGGAATAGAATAGGTCGTTTGAAGTCATCTTTTTAATATGCTTACCTAGTATACCAGTCCAATGTGCTTTCTGTGCTGCCAGTTCTACCAGGTAGTTTCAATTTCATGGCAGTCTGACAGTAAAAATTACCTTCATTTTAAGGTAGAAACCAAGAAGTGTATAGTCTGAAATCATATCTGCAATTTGTTAAGACTTTTTGTTCTCTACTGATAGAACACCTACAACTTTTTTGTATACCCCCACTCACACCTTGAGGGAGGCTATGGCAGGGTGAAGGTAGTCCAAATATATAGACTAGGCTCCCTTAGTTGTTTCAGGAGTCTCTTCTGGAAGGTCTAGAGGTACAAACTCTTAATATTTGTTGTTCATGTAGGGCTGATCAAAGCAATCTTCATTTTTACCCTACTCAAAACATAGAGGGACTGGCAGAAAATCAGTTAAAGACCATCTTATAATTTAAAACTAAACAAGACACATGAACCTGTCTAAATCCACCTTCTCTTCACAAATTATGTCCAGATACTACAAATCTCTTGTGAGAGTTGATCGTAATTCCTCTGTGATAAGGTAGGGAAGAAAGCTCCATACATGTGTCTATGTCATTTGCATACATAAATAAAATAGCTGCTAGCAGCAGTCTGTGTGTGTGATAATGAGTTGATGTTCACATTATGGGTTCTCAAGTCAGGAACCTGGAAACAGAACTCTTTGTAGTCAACAGCATCCTCAGAACTGCTCAGGAATCAATGGTTGGTCTGTGCTCATGGTAAATCTAAGTAGGATTGAGAGTAGTCTGAGTTGGGGTAGCTGTTATTTTTTCTTTCGGAGTAATGCTGATGTTTCGTTTGTTCCTAAGTCTTAGGTCTGCATGCTGTCAGGTCTGCATTTGGATAACCAAAAAATAAGTATAATAATTTGTCTTTTTTCAGAGTAGGCTTGTTTTGTTTTCCTTTTTTTTGTACCTTCTTCAATAAATCCATGTAATAACAATGTCGTTTTCATGTAGAATTTAGCTTCTACCTTGTCACAAAGCAGGGTAATAACATTTATTTTCTAGTTAAGCAACATTGCTAATGACACGTTAGTAGTTTCCTGAACACCAGATGTCTGCAGAAATGCTCTACCTGATAAAATCTGAATCTGTGCAAGAACTTATAAGAGCAGGGAAAAAGGGTAAGAATGCCTCATTCAAACACTGTGGTAAATGTTGTTTATGTTAACGCTTTTGTCTTCTTTCTCTTGTACTGTTCTGCTGAGTGTAGTTCATACACTTTTGATGCCGATAAATTATCAGCATTTGTTTTATTACTTATTTCTGAAAACCCCCAATACTGGAAAAAAGCTTTAGTAGCCTCTTACTACCCCCAGCTGCTTTTTACTTCTACTGTTTGCAGTCTGTCTGTACCTGGCTGAAAGAAAAATGGATCTGTTTTGTCCAGAACAGTCTACCAGAAAGCAAAAATATTTCTTGCTGATTATACTTTGTAGGCTGGCTTCTAAAGAGAGAGAGAAGGGTGAAACCAACTGTGTTTTCCTTTGCATCATAGTCAAGTAATTAAGCAACACAAAGCTGTAGTGAGCTGGTGTAAGAGCATGCATAAGAATCTGTTAATCAGCATCCCTGCCTTTGGCAGTGCATTGTTCTTTCTCAGACTGCTTTCTGGCAATGCAGAACAAAACAGAATTAAACCCCACATGCTGCTCAGTAAGGAGTTGTTGTTTTGAGACATGGCTGAACAGGTGACATTTTGTATTAGTAAAGTCTGAATAATAGATCCTTAGGCATACATTCCAATTTGGGTTTTAATGTGTGCAGTTGTGGTAATTTGAAATGAGTTCATCTCAGTAGTGTCATTAATTCCCTGAATCAATTTAGTTTAAACTGAGATAACACTTTATGATGACATTGGAATAAAAAATAAGATTTCTTTATGAGATCAAGAACTTATTATTTTCACAAGCACTATTTGGTAGCTTAAAATCTGTTCAATGTCTTAATTTTCTGAGGCCATCAATCCAATGCTCACTCAGAAGACAAAACTGTACTTGAATTTGCATTGGTCTTCAAGAGGCAAGATATTTTCTATGCAAGTTTTCAAAAGAAGTGATAAAGTGTGTGGAGTAAAGCCTATTAAAGCATCATTTATAAATGGTGAGCTCTCTTCGCAGAAGTCTTTTGAGGTCTTCAGTTTGAAATTTAAAACTATGTAGGCTTCAAATGTCATTGGAATTTATCACTTCAAGTGATAGGCTACATGCTTTGATTTGGAGTACATTTCTATTCCAGTTTGTTATAACCTTATTGAGGTCTACAAAAAAAAAATCTCAGCACTCTTAATCCATGTCAAGAGATTTAATGGAAAAAGGCATTTATGTAGTAGCAGTCATAGAGAGGCAGCTATTTATTGGTGTTGGAGGGAGGAAACCTGTACAAGGTAGAAGGCAGACCAGATGAGTACAAGAGTGAAGAAGGCAGGAAATCAGGTTGGTACTGGAGTGGAGCTGCAAGCTCCATTAACCCACAATAGTCAGTTTATCTTTCCCGCTAAAAAGATGCATTCCCGTACGTAATTCAGGGTAAATTATTTCTGTGAACTCATGGAAACCGATAAAACCACGGTGAAAATGAGTATTTTATGAAGTTTTACTTCAGATTTAAGTATTATGAAGTTAATCTTCTGCATGAATCTGGAGCTGATTTTAGTAAGCTCCCAAGAAGGGAGAGGAGGAATTTACAGTGGAAGAAATTAGAAAGGGAGTTTAGGAAGAGGAAGAAATTAGTTTTGGCTGAAAAGAAAATTAAAAGTGATAGATTTAATTTTTCTATCCTATCTTTTTTGAATTTATTTTGTAAATAGTACTCATACCTTTTGAGTGAGAATGTTGAATATAAAATACTGCTTCTTTCTTAATGTATTGCGTGAAGGTGCAAGCCTGGAGGAATAACAGCATTTAGTGACTAACATCTCAAGGAGAACAAAGGATTATTCACACAACCAAGAGTCCTGGTGCAGCCTTTGTATGGCCAGAAGATTAAGACTTTTGCTCGATCGGAATAGTTATTTTGATCTCTTTCGAATTCAGGGCAGATCTGGCAAGCGAAGTATTTGCAATGAATAGCTTCTTAAGTAGCATTTTTTAGGAGGATTATTTAAAAACACTTTAGTAATCCACTCCTGATTTAAGAGTCATTCCATAGACTATGAAACCTCTCCCTTAAGCTCATAATTATTTCTTTCCAGGTTAGCTATTAATACAAAGTACTGCAAGAAACCCTGGGTCATCTGGATGGTTATTTTGTAGGTCAGCTCCTTTTGCAGCCTAATTTCACTATCTTTATCTTCATAATGAAGGTAATGTTCTTATTTCAAAATATTAATGCTAAGAAAGAGATCTGAAAGAAAACATTACTCAGTTTTAATGCACACTGTTGGATCAGCACCATGCTTTCCACCATTTATCTTGTACTCCTTACATTTGTGAAAAGTACAAACTTTGGGGCTGTTGTGACCCATTTTTTTTTACTAATTTCTGTGTATCCTGGCGTAAGACCACCTTTTTATTTTTCTCTTACTGTAGATTTCTGTATAGGTGTCTTTTGTGCATGTGTTCTCCCTAGGAATGGGGGAGTATGGCAGAGCTTTTCTTCTTTGATTTTTTTTGTGGTTGGTTTTTAGTTCATAGTGGCTGCCACCATCTTAGAAAGTGAAGAATTCTACATAATATTACATAAAAAGTGCAGGAGTCTGAACATAGATGGACTTCTGTAACTCACATGTTTTCTGTAGTTTAAGCAAGCATAATGCTATCTACAGATACCAGAATACTATAGATGTAAATGTATATTTTATTTTCAAGACTTCTTCACTTGTGTTATTGTGATTTTTCCCTCCTTGTGTTCTGTTTATCATAGAATGGTTTGGGTTGGAAATGACCTTAAGATGATCTAGTTCAGATACCCCTGCCATGGCAGGGGTACCTCACCCGACCAGTCTGGCCTTGAACACTGCCAGGGATGGAGCATTTGCTGTTTCTTTGGGCACCCTGTTCCAGTGCCTCACCACCCTCACAGTAAAGAACTTCTTCCTTACATCTAACCTGAACTTCCCCTGTTCCAGTTACTATAAGCTAGTAAGCACTCCTGAAACTATGCTATGTGGCAATAGTACGTTTGAAATAACAGGTTACCTTTTTTCTAAATGTTGTCATTCTGTGGGCCTTACATGCACTCTCTTGCTTTAATGCACATCATACTTGGTGCTAAACCGTTGATTTACACAGATCAGAGAGATAAAACATGATCTAGAGCAAAGTAATGAGGGTGCTATTTGGGGTAGTTCTTATTCCTGCCTGCAGCTGCTTTGCAGAGAAATTGAAAGTTTAGCCAGATCAATCTCTGTTTTAAGTTCCATTTTATTTCTGGCTTTGTCATGAGGGTTGCCACCCTTTTTTCTCTTCCAGTTTAGTCCTGAGTTTTGGAAGGTGTGCTATAAACTGCTATGCCTTTTTATGTCAGATTTAATAACTACTCAAAGGCCATAAATTGACAAGTATACCAAACTACTGATGTATTAATTTCAGTAGATGTAGAGAAAACTTACTTATTTGTGCAGAATTCTCTGGTACGCATAATTTGTTTTGTTTGGAAAGGGAAAAAAAGTCAAAATCAGTAATGCTATATTCTGGTTACAGTGCTGGTTGTGACTAGACTTAGAAATATAGGAAGCTATTTATTGATATCCTGCCTTCCTAATTATGGGGGGGGGGGGGTGTTCTTGATTAAAAATGGGCAAGCAGGGAGTATCTTAGTTTAGAATAGTCTTCATTTCCCAGAGTTTAACATAGACATAGTTAAAGATTTCAGGAAAATGGTGAAAGTCCCTTTTCATATTTACTAGTTGCATTTCTGCTGATAGACCAGAAAGACTGTGTTTTTAATTTTTCATTTCCTATGAAGGCCATTGTTTGGTTTGAATAAGAACACAGGAATGAGTACATTGCTTGTCTCTGAAAACTTCAATGTAGGGGGAGGCCTGTAGAAATAACTAAAATTTATCTTAATAAAGGAGTTGTCTACGTGTTATATACTCTCGGTAAGGTTTTGATTTGCAGTGTCTTCTGTTGTATGACTATATGGAAAATACTGAGAGACTAAGCATTCTAGAACAAGGCAGAGAAAAAAGCATGATCTGTGACTGAAAGGCTTACGTTCCACTCGTCCTCGGTGCCTAATTGTAAATGTGGAAATGCTTGTGCTAGAAGGAATATATATTGAGAAAGCATATAATGTGCAGTTGTGTGAGTGTATTGGGTTTAGAAGTTGCATACTTCTTTTGGTAAGAAGATTTTATGTTCGTCTTCCGGTTTATATAAGGGGATGATGTGAGCTGTATCCAAGATACCAAGAGGCTAGGCTTAGCGACATGACTTTTTGCTAGTCTTCTGGTACAGCCCTGTCTCTGTGTTCCGCCCTCCCACTATTGCAATGCAGTATCAGGTTTTTAAAGGATGTGTTTCCTGGCAGAAAATAATGTTCCCATTAAGATCTAAAAGAGGAAAACAAATAATGAAATAAGCTACCATCGTAGCATGGCTTTGTAAAAAAATGGAACGAAACAGAAGAGAATGAATTATAATACTGGGATGTTGGCCTTTTTTTTGTAGAAAAAGGTGTATTTTCCCTGGCTTCAAAGGGTTGTTTTCCCTTTTCTTTGTTGAAGAAGATCCATGCAAAGCATTTATCACTTCAGTGAATTTATTTTTTGTTAATAAAAAGTTCAAAGGAATGAAAAATCGTTGCTGAGTAATATTTCATATGTCCAATTCAAAATGTCTTTGTGCAACTAATCTTTAATGGTTTCTTGTCTCTGTTTTGTGTTTTGCATTTGTCACTTTGAATTTCCATACAGCACTGCCAGAGGGGGAGAAGAGAAATCATTTCAGCATTTGGACATATTTGGCTTTACTCAAACAGTTGGAACACACTTTTCTGATGTCAAAGTTTACTTTTTCCTTCGATAAAGCATTTTTGTCTTAAAGGCATAAAAAGCATTATGTGCTTCCTAATATGGTTGCAATACATTTTCAGCTTGAAACCTAAGAAAGCTGTATAACTTTCTTGTATCCAGTGCAATGGCAGCATGAAACGTAGTGCTCTGAATATGTACATATTTCAGTGAAATGGAATGCTATTTTTGGAAATAATGTTTTAAAATAATTAATGAATACTTGCATACGAAATAAATTCCAGCAGTTACGTGTTAGAGAGAGGAGCAGTAAATGTTAAGGTATTCTTTTCATAAAAGAATCCTCAAGGAAAAGAAGTTGGAGGTGGCTACTTGAATGAGATTGATTATAATATTTGATACAGCTAGTTTGGAAGTATTTGTTTCAAAACTTGAAAAACAAATTAAAGTTTTATCATGTTTTAAGCAGCTGTAATCTAGAGGTAATTTCTGCTCTGATTCTTGTTCATCAGTGTAAATTTATTTTGTATCTATTAACTTGGTGTCACAAGGAAAACCTAAAATGATTAGTTATGTCTTGAAAGGCTCACAGATTTGTTATGCTTTCAGCTGATTCAGGTCTTGGGGCTAATTTAAATGTGTTTCAAGTATAAGATGAATACTGTCATGTTTGCATCTGCATAGATAGCAAATTGTTGAATTTCAGACTCTGAAGGGATAGCTGTAATCTGCAAGTGAAGAGGCACAATATAATGGAGTGAAGAGAGGGGATAGCTTGCAGCAAATCTTCGTCTTGGAAACCGAATCTCATAGTTTGTCAGTGCTAGACCATTCATATACAACTATTTACTTGTTCCCTAACTTCCTTTGGACAAAGTTGATTGAGAAAAATGTGCGTTAAGATAGGCAACTAGTCTTGCTTCATGATAGCTTCTTTTCTTGCGGAAACAACTCTAGACCAAAGTTAGCGTTTTGATCTATGAAGACTCTTGTTCAGAGTCTGTGTGGCATCCCAAGTTGCCACATGGATGTACCATCCAAAATACAGCTTTTCTCCCACCAAACCAAGAAAATGAGCACTGGATCGATTGCCAGTGAATGCTACCAGATGGAGTTGGATAAATTTCTTTTTAGTATTCCAAAATTCTATGTCATCTTTTCTCACATTCAGGAAGTATCTAGAGTTGTAAAAACCATACGTTTCTATTCCATCGTATATATGCCAGGTCACTTTGCTCATTCTTGATATCTCAGTTTCTAACCTAACTAGATACTCAAGAGATCATCTTCCTGTCAATATAAATGCAGCTAAAGATGCCAAATGCATAGGTTTGGCTTTCCTGTTGGCTTTGGGTGAAGAATAACATAGACTGAACAGTGTCTTCCTTCATAAGCCATGAAGCTCTTCTGAGGCTTTTTTAAATAATAACAAAATAACAAAACAAGAGCCATCATCAGCAGACTGAAGTCTAGCAGGTATCTAGATTGGCATATGTAGTATTGCAGCATTTCCTGATGACTGGCATAAATTAATGGGCCTTGGATTTCCTACGTGTTTGAACAATTTTCTATGCTAAAACCTGAAAATTGGTAGATGAAATATGAAATTGGCAAAAGCTATGCCTGATGACACTCTTGAGTACCTCTTAAAAGCTCTTTATCAAAAGACACATTACTAGGCCAAAAATGGCCAAAAATCTTCTCTCTAGTCTTTCTGCCTGTAGTGAGAATGATTACCTGAATGAAGGGGAATAGAACAATGCCACTTAAGCCGCTGCATCTTGTGAATCTTCTGATGTCTTAAAACTGTTCCTTTAAGGCATTCCTCATTGAGAAGTACAAGGGGAGGAGAATGTGGAAGATTAACTAAACATGCAGAAAGGGCATTTTCTGCTACAGCTGATTTTTCAAAGAAATTCAACATTCAGGTTCAGTCTGATTTGCTTCCCTATTTTTCTTTAAATTTCAACACATACCTTGTTTTAAGCCTTTTCTTTCAGTATTGCAAGTTTGGGGTGGATTTTTTTTTTT
>JBCJKH010030444.1:12598-23322 GCA_039877255.1 Loriculus beryllinus | reverse complement strand
TGGATGGCATTCCTTCCCTCCAGCGTATCCACCAAACCACACAGCTTGGTGTCATCGGCAAACTTGCTGAGGGCGCATCAGTCCCACAAGGAACAAGAAATTGCACTTCAAGAAAGGGTATCAGTCAGGGAATGAAAAAAGAAACATTGCCTTTTTAGAATAATGAAGGAGTAAACTGAGAAAATGACTTGTTATTTAAACTATACACTCTGCAAGGCATTTAACAGTTTCCAATCCCAGTAGCTTCAGTGGGAGAGGCTGCGCTTTGTAAAATGCTCTCCACTTCTTTAGCAAAACCATGAGCTTTCTGAAACACTTATCTCATGCTAAGTGATCATATGCCAAGTATTGTGATTATGACTGATCTTGCTGCCTGAGTGGAAATACACAATAACGAAAACTGGAAATAAGTAGGTGTTTAAAAGTACTTGTGCTTTTAAGGACATAGTAGTGCAAGTGCCTGATGCCTTGAGCTGTGGCACTCAGTGTTTTAGAAAACACTGCTACCCAATGACGCCTGTCCCCTTGACTGCCATCGTGGCCATTGAACCAGGACCTTCAGTAACATCTTCAATACTAGAGTGTGACACAAGGGAAAGTGTGCTCCCAATGAAGAGCACAGACAAGAACCTGAAGCTTGTATCTATCAGACGGTTACAGTCAGGAAGCAGCAAGAACAGGATTGCCCCATGAAGGAGGACAAGTTAGCAGCTAAGGTGATCTCAGTGCAGGCTGTGCCCTCACCAACAAGGCACCAGCCCATGGGGGCTGAGCATAGCAGGAAAAGCCAAAGGCTATAGCAAGGACCATCAACACCCTAACACAAGTGGTTAACCAGGGTTGGGGTCTACCCACTGGTTCCAGTTAGGAGAGAAAGGAGATAATCTGTGACATGACTGAAAGGTCCAGCCAAGATAAAAGCTAACTACAGAGTAGATGCAAGGTACATGACAGAGCTGCGGACAGGCACACCTACAACATAGCTCAAGACAGGACCAGGTACTCATTCCTGACCTTACAGGGAGCCCTTGGGCACAAGAAGTGTGGGTGAGTGTCTCAGGTGAGGTCAGCTGAGGCCATTAAAGCCTATCAGTTACTTCACATGGCCTTAATCCAGTATGAGGCATTACACTGTACTAGAGGAAGATGTCATCTCAGAGAGCAAGAGCAAGCTGGAAGGGCAGCAGCCCAGGCAGGAAGCACAAGCCATCAACCTGGCTCTCCTTGTTCATAAGGACTAAGCACATGTGCCCAGAGGGGCCAAATCCTATTTGTGATAAATCATTAAACCTTGTACTAAAACCAGCTGATATTAGTAAGGCCTCACAATCCCTGCTGTCAACAGCTCATTCTCATAATTCATGGATGCCTCCAATTATCTGTGGGAGATTTGCAAGCTGGACTCTCAGCCTGCGAAGGAGGTTCCACATGGGCAGGCACTTAATGAACAGATTGGATTATAAACACTAGCTAATCTTTCCCACATGTACACCTGAAGAATATCACAAGTGACAGCTGTTTAAATTTCCAAGTAAATTAATGATTCCTAAAGAGGCAAGGCTTATCAAAGCTTTCACTGGGCCTGATAACAGACAACCACCAAAGGGCAAATTGTTTATAATAGTCTATAAGTGCCTCATTCTGTGGGTTCATCGTGGAAACTTTTATTGACATGGTCCCTTTTATTAATGTTTGTGCTGGCAAAGACTGGACAGCTTTGTTCAATCTACTGATGATATTAGGCTACTAAGGCCTCTAATGAGCATCTTATATCTTCAGGTCACAGTCAGTTTAAATGATTGGTATTAGGGCCAGGATACCACGTGCTCAGCTGAACCCTATGAGATGGCTACATTATGCCTGCCCCATATAGAGCTGACAGCTTTGTGGGACCCGTTTCTGAAACTGCTAAAACATTAACTCACATGTGGTGGGTCATTTGCTGCATTTGCTGTCTTGAGATTCAGGGGTGGGATCAAGGTGATGGGAAGAGGGCAAGCCAAGTTTACTGTGAGACTATAACCAACCTTTTCTAATACACCACATATGGAGAAAGAAATGCTCTTCCTCTGTCCGATTTTACAGAAAGCATGTGCCTTTATATTAGGATGCAAAACCTTAGTCAGTCACCCTGCTATTCCTTCTTTCCCACTAATCAGGACATGTTCTCATTTCCAAGGGGACTTTTCAGACCCTGATTCTATTTAAAAGAAGGCATCATGAAAAAAGGGCATTCACACTGGCCTGTGAAAGTGGTAACATGGAAAAATCTTTGTTAAACTCAGGGGTCAACAGAAAGGAATTAGCCACAACAACTCATTCTACTGAAGCTACAAGTAATGGAATTCCCGTGAAGAACTGGGTAGCTTGGGATTATTTTGAAGTTCAAAATTCTCTTCCTGATCAATGAGTGTTTCACAAAGGGGCATGGAATTAATTTAAATCCAAGACTACAGACAAAACAGATGGCTCACAAATAGCTTATAAATGTTTTCTTGCATAAGAATAACTCTGTGATCCACCACCGAGTTCACTGCTGAAGTGTCTGGCCACAGCAAGGGACCTGTTCCTCCTGCCACACTGGTGTAAACCAGAATTGATTCAGTTGAAACAAATAAATGGATGAAGTTAGGCTAAAGCAAATCAAACTGGGAGTAGTTTTACTTGTGTTTTGTAAACCCATACTAATGTTACGGTCTGACCCACTGCACTCAATTAAGCAAATTTTAGATGTATGTCATATATTCTGCAAATCAGCTCTTCCCAGTTTATGCTCATACAATTACACTGACTCTGCTTGATGAATATCTGGCCTAGTATTTATGACTTTAATTTCTCTGTCATTCGTCATCAAAATTACTTGAGGGCTTCACTTAAAGAATATTGGAGCCGCCAATGACTGGATAAATGTATGGGTTATTTCTTGTGCTTTCTCTGACTAGCACAGCATTTTTCCTGGGCATAAATAAGAAAGAGAGGTAAATCACTGGCCGTATGATTTTATTAATAAATAATGGGGATTGTAAAATACAACTTTCAGGCAAAAGATGATCTGTGTCCTCCCAGTACACATGCATACACACACACACACATACATCATTTCCTCCATTTTATTTTAGGATCTCGCATGGTCGGGCTTTTTATTCACATACTCTATTAGATATATTATAGAATGCTCTATTATAACCATAACAGTGTGGTACTATATTAGGAAAACCACTCAACTTGTAGGATATTTGGAATCTTTGTTAGTTACAATTTAAGCTTGGGGTTTTTTGCAAGGTGAAACTAAGAACAGCTAGCCTAAGCAGGAGCTGTTGCTAGCAGGTAATAGAACTGCCTTGGTCAAACTGACTGTTTAGTAACTTTCTAATGGATTTTTAACAAAATAAGATTCTTGAACAGCATAGGCCGTTCACTTGTCTGGTTTGTTTGAAGTTTTTATTTTCTTAAGGGTATTTCTGCTGCAGTACCTGTGTCCCTCAGTGGCTAATACAGCACTTTTTAATCAACTTTTAGTGCCTCTTAAGTAACAAAGCAAAACAGAGCAGTATGTTCTTTTGTTTGTATAAAGAACACATATAAATTGAGTGTATTTGTGACACCAGTTGGTTTAACACTGACAAGGGAAGTGTTTAAGCCATGTAGAATAAGTCAGGCCTTTTCCTGGGCTTCACCTTGTTTTTTCCTCCTGTGATTCTTTCTTCAAAATTCCATATTTGCCTTGAAAAGAGACCTTGACTCCTCCTTTGACATAGAAGCTGGAGAGAACAGGCTGACTGTTGGGAAAGATATGGCATGGCAGGCAAGAGAGGGACAAGTGAGGAAAGGGAGAATAACTTTCCTTCCCTCGTTATGCAGCCTTGTTACCAATGGTATACCAGTCTTGCAACCTATGCACCACTTCAGGAATTTCTTTGTGTTTTCAAGGACCACTGTTCCAATGCCTATGCCTGATTCTCAAGATCAGACAGTTCTATCTGGCGAAAGTCTTTCTATGGCAGAAAGTCCAAAAAGTAGAAAAAGCAGTAACTGCTTCTCATGCATCCTTCTATGGAAGGCATAGCTGTGGCAAAAAAAGACACAACAAAGCCCTTTTATTCCAGGACTAGACATCTGCTCAAATGGGTTGAGAGAATTTACAAGACTATGTGCAACAGTGCCATCTGATGGGCTTACTCAAAAGGGTAAACAAGGTGGCAATCTGCAGGCCTGGCAAGCTACCTTCAGTCTTAAGCAAAAAGATGTGACCAATACTAGATTTTATTGAAAGAAGGTGATGTCCAATGAATTCTTATTTACATAGCCTCTTCCTTTGAGCCTCTGTCAAACTGCTTTTTAAAATAAGGTTATGCGTATCTCTGATAAAGGTAAAAGGGTTAATATAGGTTCCATTGTGGGACACTTTATTTAGTATTGTGGAACATTTTGATTGAGACATTACAGCAAATGAAATATACAGGCCAAGCTAAATGCAGTCATTACTGGCCAATCGACTCTCAAGTGAAATTTCAAAGCAGGAAGCAGTGCAGTGGAGATGAGTGTCCAAAGGTCTCTCAGGAAAAGCTGGTATGTCACAGGCACAGAGTACTACTACAACTACAGAAAAGAAAAGGAAATACTACATAATTGATCAGCATTTATGTGTTGTTATCTCTCTGATGGTGTAAAATACTGTGGGTTTCATCTTTGCAGAATACATTGCCCTTAACTAGTTTCTAGCAGTCAAGTGACTTTGTTTTGAAGGATGAGGTGTGATCGTTATCCATTAAATAAATGTAGAAGTGAGGCTTCTGAGTTTCAGTCATGTCTTCCAAGTGCTTGGTGTGGCTACTTATACGAGACTGCCTCTCCCTAAGCCTCTTCTACCTGTAGTGCATGAACTTATTATTATATCATTAATATTGAAAGGATTGTTGTTCTTACATCAATTCCAAATATGAAAGTGACCATTTAATTGATTTACATCTTCATTACTGTATTACAGCATAGGTAAAACAATCGATTGCCCCAGGTGTGAATTCCTGTGAATACACAGAAGTAGACATCAAAATTTATTTCATTTGCTTCAGTGAAACAGCAAAAGCCATCCCTGGTCACAGAAATCAGTTCATGGCCCTGTAATATAAACAGTTTTTATCAATGAGCCAGGAGAAAACCTTAAATCATTATTTATACAATCACTAATTAACACAGATACTGGCAATACGTATAAATACTGGCAATATATATAAATATTGGAAAGAGAAGACTTTTGAAAGAAGGCCTGAACCATTTTGTTGTTAGGGTTCACATCAGTGTTATATTGTTCAGCATAGGTAAATGAAAATGGGGAAAACATAGTACATCTTTTGGGGAATCACTTTATCTTCAACCAGAAGTCCTCTAAAAATGGATGTTATGATAGATAACTGGTTGAATATTAACTATCTTCTTTTGTGTTTGTTTTCAACTTTCTTTTCTCTTAACTTTTACAGCTAACAATCCTGACATTTTTTCTCCACAAATTGATTAGTCTTGGAAAGTAGAAGCAATGCTGAACCATTGTCATGCAAAAATACTTCTTTCCAGAGATGAACAATAATACACAAAATTTGGTTTTAGCTCTTGATTTTCTTTGGAGTTCTAACTCCTGTCTAGGGAATGTTTGTGGAGGAAAGCCCTGTTCAAACATCTGTCTCAGAGGGGGATTAGGTACATAACATATGAAATGCCAGGGCAGAAAAAAGGTTTGTGTTGAACCAGGAAAGGATTATTTCATTTATTGCTGTTTGGAAGGAGACAAGGAAATACGGATTAATGGCAGGGTCAGAGGGAGTGGCAATGGTGAGATGTAGGCATCTCACACATAAAGCATCATTGCTGCCTTTGGAAAACTGAAATTAAATATGCAAACACTATGGTTGAGACATCTTACTGTACTTGACATTTCCTGAGTCTACTCATGTCAGTCCTTGATATTAACAGGAGAACAATTGGTTCTTTGTCAAAAGCTGTTAATAAACCTATTTCATACAGAAGCTCACTTCATAGTGGTACCTGGAGATAGTACTGAGAGAATATTTAGATTCTATAATTTACACATTGGCGGATATTAAATCTATAAGCTATTTTGCAATAAAAGCACAATGGAAAACCTCAGGTAACCAGCCTTTTCTTTTGTGTATGTACTATGTGTACAGTTTAGTTATGCAACGAAAAAGACCACATCCAGATGTCCTTGGCTGACAATAGCAGAAAGCGTGTCTAAGAAACACCCAGCCTTGCTATGGTTGCAGGACACAGAAGTATAACGTGGTTGTCTGTTTGCAGCTTCATGGTCAGAGGAATGGTAGGAAGCAAATATGCAGCCCCATATCTATGCTTTTATCTCATTTTCTTATTGATCTCAAAATGTTCTGGGAGCCATTCTACAATGACTGATATTAAATTGATGTTTACCAATTAATCTTATGTCTGCTATCTCCTTTGTCAGTAAGTCTAGGCCTGGTTATAGCGTACAAGGTAAGATGGAAATGTGAACTCCAGCCGGCTACATTGTCAGAGTGGCACTAAACCTGCTATATCAGTAAAACCAGAGGTGGAGGCTCATAAATCTGTGTGTGTGCTTATAGCAGGATTCTGCATGTGGCTTCCAAATAGAGTTCCTGGCAGTTCATCTTTCTCATCTAGAGGTACATCTGCGATAAAGCAGATTTAATGGGGAAGACCTCGCCGTGGAATAACATAAGCTGTATGTTTTCTTTCTTTCCTCTGACCAAAAGCTAACATGCACTTTCTCCCCTGTCCAAGTCAGATTAGCTTCCCATAACAGCAGTCACCCATGACAGTCTCCAGTATTTTATTTCATGACAAACCAAGCTTTATGGACTTCATGAACTGAGCTTCATGAACCTTGGAGCTGACTGCAAGGGATGCTGAAAAAGCCTCAAGCATTTGCACTTGGAATGGGCCAAAGCTGTGTATTTGGATTCTAGCTTTCTGCCTGCGTGTCTGAGTGTATATGTGACCTAATGCCAAACAAGAAAGTTCATCTATGAATTGCAACACTAATATAATTTGCAATGCATATGGAAAGGAATAGTTTCATTTATGGAGCATGAAACAGTATATCTGTAACCCTTTGGTTTTGTTAGCCAAGAGAAAAACAAATCTTACGATATTTTTGTTTGTGAAGAATCAACATTATTCTGAAAGTTTCTCAGTAGAAATATTATACCGTCTACTTTATTAACACTGTTTTTTAAAAAAGTTATCAAGTTAGTCCACTGGTTTAAAGAGAATGCATTACCACATCCTTTTTTTATGTTGTGTCCTTTTTTTTAGCTTTTCTAGTCGTAAGTGCAATGTTTCACTGCATATTTAGCATAAGTTCTACAGTTTCGTGGGAGCATTCAAAACAGGAATTCTTATGAAGCAGAGGCAGGACTGAAAAATATTAACAAGGTTTCAAATGCATCAGAAGCAGTAAGCATGGCAAAGAGTCTGTGGAGTCAACAGTCTCAGCTGTAAAAGAAGCTTTGCAGAAAGATAAAGAGCATTAAAGAAAAACTAAATTAAATCCTTACTTAGTGACGAAGGTTTCCACCACAGCCTTTCTTTACGGAGGGTTGTCTGAGGAGCTGTTTCAAATTGCAGTGTCAGGAGAGATTTTTGTATAAAACTTATAAAACAAGAAGTAGGAAATCAGAAGGACCAGATGGTGTTCAGCCAGCCTTCCTGAAGGAGCACACGTACAAATGTGAAAATGTCATATGTTGTCATTTAAAACAGAGAAATAGAAAGGAACAAATGTGACACCAGGGAAAATTTGGGGAACTGTAGGTCAGTAAGTCTCATTTCTATGTAGGGGAAAGTATGGAAACTATAATAAAATATAGAATTATTAGCCACGTGGAAAGATTTGATTTATCAAGGAAGAGTCAGAACTGCTTTTCTGGATGGAAGTAACAGCTCAAATATTAAATATTTCTTCAAAGTAGTTAGTGACCACACAGACAGCTGTCCAGAACTGCCCACTCTGTGTTTCAGGCACGAGAAATAAAGGGCAAAACAAAAACTCTGTTAAGCAACTGTATGAATCCATGTTGAATGCAGCAAAAAAAACTTGCTTATGGCCAGTGTCTCAAAATCATAGATGTGTATATGTCTAAGAAGAACATCATACACTTACAAGCACACAAGCACTTATATAACACTAGAGGTCACATTACAACAAGAAGGTATTATTTTTCCCCATTCTTCTGCACCAGAGAACACGTCCCATGTACGCTCCATTCCCCCTGCCATCTCCAGTAACTATGCACACAGGAGGTGGATGTCCCAGTAATATTTCTAAACCTTTCACTTCACAGGAGTCATTGTTGAGTGTTTTCTTCTGGAAAAGGCAAAGCAAGTAGCCTCTCATCTTGTTCAAACCCTCTGACTTTTGGAATCTTCTGCTAAATTATATTTGCCATACAGGAAGGGTGTAGGAGGGAGGGAAAGAATTGAAAAACTCCAGTCTTGTGTCAATTATCAAGTGTTTTAAATTTAGAGATTTTCCCATCAACTGGAAACTAAATCCACTTGTTTATTGCCAGGGAAAATGGGTGAAGATGCCATTTCTAAAGTGTGTAAAGACTTTGTGGTTCATTTCACAATAATATTTGTTGAACTTTCGTGGCATGCTTTCAGAGGAAGCAAGATGGAGCTGTGCTAGTCATGATTTGCTAAATAGTGCGTCCTAATCCTTACTAGTTTTTGTTTATTCATGCCTTCTGTGGGATTTACAGTGTTAGCTCATGGAAAGAATATGAAAATCCCAGCAGATAGAGGAATGCAGCCTTCTAGTCCACTGCTTGGAGGCAGGTTTGGATATTTCTGTCAGGAGGACTTGCTTCACTTTTGACATAAACATATATGCACAGGGAATGGGGAAAAAGAGCAGAAATAGGTGGTCAGCTGTTCAGGTACAGACCTGTGAGATGCAGGAGACTAAGCTCCACACATAAGATGGCCTTGAAAACAGAGGTACAGCCCAGCAAGGCAATGCAGGGTGAACTGCCTATCTCCCAAGAGCTCATCACGCCCCTGTCCACCATCTAGCTTTGGGTACCTCAGGGCACCTCCAAGCAATGTCACAGTGAGGAGGAGGAGGATGCAAGCTGTGCTACAAGCATTCCCACGAGCTCTACCTCCTGCCTTGCGGGTTGTTTCAAAGGCTTTCATTATCCGTCTCCCCAGACTGAGCTCACTGATAAAGGAGCTCCTCTTATTTTTGTCTCACCCACTCTGAAACAGGATCCGTTCATTGTGACAGAGCCTTTTGGCAAAGGAAGGTGCCTCCTTTTTGTTTTGTTTCCTCTTGACTCTCCCTGGCCATAACCTTGATGGAGCTGGAGGAGGGAGCTGCGGTGTTGCTGTGGGTGGTGAAGCCCCATCCCACCCATGAGGAGCAGGTGTGGAGGGCTGGTGAACAAGGGAGGGAGTGTGTTGAAATCCTGCCTGTGCTTTTCCTGTTCAGGTGATCCTGTCACTGACAGATCTGGTCTGAACCTTTGCTACTGCTGAGGAAAGAGAGGATGGAGGGAGAGGAAAACCAAAGCCTGTGACATATAATGAAGTCCTTATGTGCTGAAAACTTGTATTCGATATGCCATAGACAGAGATGCTGACAGTCACGCTCTGTGCCTTGCAGGAAAAGGTTTTGAAGGGAAAATACACTGCCTTTGCAAATGCTGGCACAGAGCTGGAGTGGGCCTGCAGAGCATTGGGACTGTTTGGTGATGACTGCTGTTAGAGAACTAAGGAAGAAGTAGTTGGATTTTTATTTTTCTTTTTACTTTAGTGCATAGCTCAGTTGCTGAGTGTGCGGAACAAGGACTGCAGCATCCAAGAAGGCTGGATTTCTGTTCCTCAGCCTCTCATGATCTTGGTGCATGAATTTATGCAAAGCTGCTCTGTTCTGGGCTCTTTGGTTTCTTCATCTCAAGTCTTTGCAGCTCTTGAGAAGCCAAGTATCAAATATTAACTAAATTCTCTTCATTTTTAGTCTTGGTCGGTTTTTCAGTCTTCAAGAAAAGTCGTTTTTTACAAATCTCTCCTTTCCAGTGAAAATGCATTTTCCTACAGAAGCTACTGTGAAAATGATCTGGTGAGACTCCATCAGGACAAATATATGTTCTGTGGCTGATATACAAGAGAGAAAAGATTCCAGCTGCATCTTCCTTGCTACTTTAAAGCAACTGGGAAAACGGGACTCAAAACCACGTATAATTCATTAGTTTAAGCCTGACTGTACCTTGCAAATTTTGTTATGATCCATTAATTTGGAGGCATGTATTCTTGATTATAACACAGGATTTTAACATGCCATTTGAATTGCAGTAGAAACTTATTTTGGCTCAACTACTCAGGTTTGCAGGACACAAGTTGCGAGCACTGATTCCATAATCTCTCTCTCCGGTTGGCATGATATGAACTAGCTATTCTGCCACTGCAAAGTGCAATATGAGAATTTTCAACCAGAACTGGACAAGTAGATATGAATCCCTGAGACCCCCAAAACCACATCTAGCATTCTTACTGTATAAAGAGTGGCCTGTCATATCTGTATCATTTTATCCCTCTTCACCATATTGACACATTGTCATATTGACACATTGCCATATTGCCATAGGTTGACAACCACCCACACTTCCCACACTATGCTGAGTGGTAGGGGAGACACCGGTGTCTAGGTA
>JBCJKH010030443.1:0-12662 GCA_039877255.1 Loriculus beryllinus | reverse complement strand
TTTTAAACTTTTTTTTTTTTTTTTTTTTTTGTATTTAAGATGCTCTACTCAACTCTCATTGCCCTTACTTAGTTTTTCCTTTTAATGCCATTACCATCACAGCACATCTGTGAAATATGGGGCATTGAGGTCAGAAACTTACAAATAGGATATTTATGCACACTGATTACATGCATATAAACAGATCCCTGGGAACACAGCAGAGACTTGGTACTTCCTGATCATCTTTTGACTCCACATGGTTAGATGAAATAGATGTAAATGCACCATTTTTTCTTTCCTTCCCCCCAACTATATGATCACAAGCTTTCCATTAAACATGCAAGTAGAGAGCATGTTCTCACAGAGGCTGATATCTGAGCTGTTGATTAAATATGACTACTATTTAGTCATGTTTTCTTTCAGGAGATGGGAGAAAAAACCACAAAGTATAAGTTTGAAAGAAGATTGTCAGGATAGCTGTTTGAGAAAGAGAGCTGGGTTTAGAAGAGCCTGAAGTAAAAGGTCAGGGAACAAAATAGTGAACCTGGAGGAGCCATCCAAAAGGAAGTTATTTGACAAAACAGTAGAAAATTATGGGAGTGGGAGAAAAAATCAACATGTGCATACTGAGAGAAAAATGCAGAGTTAGAAACCAGTGTATATTGTCAACCAAGGGCAACATAGTAACACTGTAAACCCCTCTACATTAAACTGAAAACCCCAAAACAAACAAACTGACACAAACCCCCACAGTTATGAGCTAATGACATACAAAGTTCTTAAACATGAGACCTATTTGGCTAAATATCTTGTTTACCTGACCTCTTTTTGTTGTCTTCCTGTTATACTACTGGTAAGCTACTTAGGCTTCTGAGCCTGAAACATGGGTACACAGCAATGTTGGGTTTGACTGTGTGAGTCCAATTTCTGTCCTTTTAACTCATGCATTGCCCATCTACCTGGCTGTGTAGGACTGAGAGGGATATTTGAACACAATTTAAAACCATATAGCAGGTTGAGAGTGCTGAAAGGCTGAATCTACTGTTACAGTTCTCTAACTGTTGTATTCTACTGTAAACTACATAAAGGAAAAGTCAGTTTTAACAGGCAGCTCTCTTCATATCTCAGCTCACAAAATCTTAAATTTAAATTGCAGATTCTTCCAGCCTTATAGAATAAAGAAGTGTTTACATATAGAAATGAAAAACAACTAAAACATCTTTTTATTCCTGTAAAATCAGGGGGAGAATATGATTTTTATTTGTAATGATTCCAACAAATGCTTATGAATGTTATAAAAAGATTAATTAGATAAATATAAACAGATTAAAAATCATGTGTGATAAATCTAAGCTGGTAAATCAACTTTTAGATTACACTGCATGTATGCCATTCAAAAGATGACAGTTGAAGATAGGTAAAATAAATAATCAAGTTTGAGTGTGAGAAACCACGTGTGACACATAGGATTCTATACCTTTGCCTACTGTTGAGCCCATGAGCT
The DNA here is from genome assembly GCA_039877255.1 of Loriculus beryllinus. NCBI lineage: Eukaryota > Metazoa > Chordata > Aves > Psittaciformes > Psittacidae > Loriculus > Loriculus beryllinus. The sequence continues at coordinate 11,176 of JBCJKH010030443.1, read as the reverse complement.
GTGTCCAGTCCTTGCAGATGACTTTTGCCTTCACAATATATATGTTCAGATGCTGATGTATTCCAGAAATGTTAGATTGTAACAGAGAAATTAAATTAATTTTTACAATCCTGTCTCTGCTTCACTGTTTTCGAATTTCAAGGTGACAGCCATACATAAGTGCCTATTCAGTGGGCATCTAACAGGGCATGAACTAAAGGAGACATAGCAAGCTGGTTTCCATCCTAGAATCTGACTGATTTCTCAAATAGAGCTCATGACAGATGAGACAAATTAAAATTCCATAGCATAGGAGTGGGAAGGGGTACAGAAAAAGCTTCTTTGTGAGTGAAGTTGTTTTTGTTAAAAAAAAATTACCTTAACTTGTTAACAAGTTAATAACTTGTACAATATACTGCTAATCATGTGTTTGTTATAAGATTAATGACTATTCTGAAGCCAACAAAGTATTCGTTTTCAGAGAAAATAAAATAAATCAAGCATGATTAGAATAAAACAGCAGTAACAACAAAAGAAGTTTATAGCTGCTTTAAGAAGATACCAATTACTTGACAAACTACCATAGTGAAACATTTCAAAAATAGACATGTAAAAGGCAGAAAATGAAGAAATCAAGTCAGTTATATGAGCATAAAGCATGGCTATGTATAGTGAATAAATTGCTTATTAGTTAGAATGTAAAAATTATACTCAGTTATAGCAGACTTAAAATTAATAATGGTGTACCTTTTTAAAAAAAACCTTCTGTAAGGGAAACGTGTATCTTAAATTCTTGAAAAGATTTTTTCCAGTACTCTCACAATAATATTTACGTATATCTTTTTATTGGAATTATTTTTATTTTTGTAATCTAACCTTACAGTTCTTGTCAACCAGAAAGGGTCCAAGTTGCATTTATAAGTAGATAATTTTGTTCATTAGTTAAATATTATGCGATAAATTTAGTAAACAATGTGACTATTTTGCATAAGCCTTGGTCATATCATTTCATACATAAAAAAAACAATTACCAAAGTACAAGTCAGTAAGTATTCTGGAATTAACGCTTTCAAATTTATTTTACTTTCAAAAAAAAGCATTCTGAAGACATAAGTAAGCAATTTCTTGCTTCCTTGTTTTCTTGTTTTCTTGCTTTGCCTTATTTGCTTGGTTTCTTACTCATTCACCTTCTTGCTTTCTTGCTTTTTCTTCTGTACAGCTTTGTTAGGAAAGAAGGTGTACTTGAACAAAAAAACAAATTCAGAGAAAAATATGGCTGTATATTCTGTTTTACTGAAGATTGATCTAAAATATTTTCTGTCATATTTCTTGCCGACATATATGACCTAGCTTTCAATGGCACGTTTTAGCTCTCAAGTAAACATATTTCTGCAGTACTGACACTATTCCTTCTTAAACCTTTTTGGACTAAGGATTGTAAATATTAGTTTTAGATCTTGTTACATAAATCTATTTTCTGCCTTATATTGGGTGCCTATATTTGGCTTTGTATCTAAGTATCCTAGCTCAAAGTAACAGAAGACATTACACCCACCATTACTGTGGTGGGACAAGATCTGGTCAATACTACTTCTATCTTTGGTCAGTTCAATGCAGAATATTTTAGAGTCAAGAATATTTAGAATAACACATTTAGAATGTAGTTGGCATTTTCAAACCTTTTACAAAATATTTGATGCATATATATGTCTAATTGCATATTTAGCATATATTTTTATATGTAACATGTATGCATTTTTACCTATATAGAAATGTAAATATAAAACTGATCTCTTGAGAACCTTGAATTCCTAGGGAGGTGGAATAATGCTGATCTATACATCCATCTCAATCATACAATAGTATTGGTTGTGCTTAGAATTGTAATACTATAAAAATTTATAGGACCTTTACAGCTCTTCCTAATTTAGAAGAAACAAATATTAGGATGATTAAAATATTCCCCTAAAAAGGGCTTAACAGACAAGTAAGTAAATTATCAAACGTCACAGGGGAAGCTTGTGGCAAAAGTCCTCTTTACTAATTTTCTGTGTCACAGCCTCATACTTTAATCACAATGTAAATTTTCACCTGCTTCAGAAAATGCCCTTTCACACACTGCAAAGGTGTTGACCATCAGTGCATTTGGAAATCAGATTAGAAAATTTATCATGTTTTTGAAAGAAACTTGCCGTCTTCTCTCTTCCCACATATATTCACTTAGTGAAATTGAAACTATTTATGAGGAAGACTGTTTAAAAGAATTTTCCATTTCAAAAGCCTTTTAAAAAGAAGTTTCAAAATAGTTGCAGCACCGCATTTTAATATCTTTAAAATGAAGAGAAAATGTTTCTTTGAAAAAAGTCACTTTTCGAAACATTGATTGTAATTTGCAAGTAGAAAAAAAAAAATAAAAACATTAGATGAAACCATTTGATTCATTCTGTCTTCTTTAGAGAGAGAAAGATCACTTTACATTTTCGAGGTTCTTATAATTTTAATGGGAAGGCTAAATATTTACATGTCTCTTTCTTTTAGAATAGGAAAACTATTTCCTATTAAACGCTAATTAAAAATTAAAACATATCCCTATTAGCTGTGATGGGGGCTGCTCACATACAGTTTTAAATTGCTGAAGATCCACTTGCTCAAGGAAATTAAAAAGAGAGTGATTGTATAGTTGTCAGCACAGGTTTCCAAAGAACTAGATCAGTACTGATTTAAAAATTACAGGGAAGCAAATTCTTATAGCACAGTCACTTGGAAATAAACAATCATTGCAGAAAAAAAATATTCTAAGCCTCTTTTCTGGTTCTCTATATATTTCTTATACTAGCAGATATGGAAAAAAATCCACTTTTTTATTAAATTGCCATGTTAGACAATGTCCTTACCTTAGAGAAATTGTTATAGAGTGAATAGAAATAAATAGAAAATCCTTTTTTCTTTTTCTTTATTATATTGTTTTCCTGGTTTACATTATCCATTTTATGTCTACATGCAGTATATCAACTCATTCATATGTAGCACAGAAAGAGAGTCAACTTGAAGGATCAACAACAGAGAATCGACATCTTATGGAAAAGAGAACGTTCCAAATACAAGGTGTATTCAGAGCAGGTGAGATCTCCATTAAATGATTTTTTTTTTTTTTGGTTTCTGCTGTAGAGAAAGAAGTGTTTTATTATTAACAGTAAATGGGCACATTTTCTAATTACCACATGAACATAGAATAAATAAAAATGTGCAAGCACATTGCTGTTTAAATGTGCAACTACAGCTTATGCATGCAAATATGGGGTCTCCTGAAAGCAAACATCTTAAACACTACTAGCAGTATACAAGAATAGCTACCTTATCTTCTTCATTTCCTTGAAGAAATATAACTTCTGTACTTTACGACTATAACACATCAGACATTATCCTCCAGGATTTCATAGTGCATTCACTTTAGCATCTGTGTTGTCATGGCTAGACTGCCAGATGTACCAGGGTTAGCTGGTTTGGCATTTTTCTCATATGTTTACTGAACCTCAGTTGCACCTTTGAAGTGCAATATAGACATACCATTAGAAATTAAGAAAAGCTAGCCTCAAATAGTACCAACCTTTCTCTGAAGTAGTGTTGAAATCTCTTTGATCTCAGACACAATGAAATTCTGTTGACATATAATTAGTTTTTGAAAATACAGGTAGTTTTCATAACAGTATGACATTAAACACTAAATGCTGCAGTAACGTATCAAAGGTCATTGTGTTTTGCATAGTAAGTCAGGATATTTGAGTATTCCTACATCACACAAAGCAGTACCATGTAAGAAATGTCCAAAGAACCTACTGTGTATATAGGCAGCATCATATAGCGATACAGACTTTGGTCTTGGCATCAGGGTAGCCTCCTAACAGGATTTATTGGCTCTGGCTCATCACAACATTGGCATAACAATAGTTTCTAGTTCCAGATCCAGCCTGTGCTCCAGTAGCTTGAACACCTCTGTGTGGGACTGAGAGATGCAGTGTAGATCTTTATGAGTCATGAACTCACTCTTGATTTCTGTATATCAAAATATATTTTTAAAGTGATGTAACAGCTGTGCTATTATACTGTACCCAGTTATAACATATTTATATATATATACTGAAACTCTTCGTCACGTTGTGGCTGATAATGAGCTTCCAGCAGAAACCTCTGGGAGAGGATGTTTCACCCAAACATTAACTTCATTAGAGACACTCAGCAGAACAAATCAGCACTTATTTTTCTAGGAGCAAATTAGATGAAACTGAGTTGATTCCTCATTTACTTAAAAATTTAAGAACAAAATAAGAATGACATGTTCTGAAATCCACTGCTGTATTCTTATCTATAATATCTTGGTTTGTTTAAAATGTGGACTGCCGGCTAGTTTAAAGTTTTCACTTTTTTTCCCCACCTTGGAAAAACAGGAGTAATAGTGTTCCTTACGAAAAACAAAACAAAACCCACAAACAGAATTTTAAAATCTAACAAAACCACATAAAGATAATTTTAATGCAGTAGCAAAGATAACAACTGAGGCAATATATCATGGCAGCAAACTCACTGACAGATGCACTGACCACACCACCCAGGTCTTGGAAGGCCTGGGACTGTGAGAATTACGAACTTAGGCCCACAGTAGGAGACGATCTGGTCTGAGACCGCCTTAAGAACCTGAATGTGCACAAGTTCATGGGGCCTGATGAAATCCATCCATGGGTCCCGAAGGAGCTGGCTAATGAAGTTGCTAAGGCACTGTCCATCATGTTTGAAAAATCAGGGTAGTCAGGTGAAGTTCTCGATGACTGGAAAAAGGGAAATATAACCCCCATTTTCAAGAACGGGAAAATGTATGAGCTGGGGAATTCCAGACTAGTCAGTCTCACCTCAGTGCCTGGCAAAATCTTGGAGCAGATTCTCCTGGAAGGCATGCTAAGGCACATGAAAAACAACGAGGTGCTTGGTGACAGCCAGCATGGCTTCACTAAGGGGAAATCCTGCCTGACCAATTTGGTGGCCTTCTACGATGGGGCTATGGAACTGATGGACATCATCTACCTGGACTAGTGTGAATGCTCCATCCCTGGCGGTGCTCAAGGCCAAGTTGGACAGAGCCTTGTGTGACATGGTTCAGTGTGAGGTGTCCCTTTCCATGGCAGGGGGGTTGGGACTTGATGATCTTAAGGTCCTTTCCAACCCTAACTATTCTATGATTAAAAGTGTGGTCATATAAACAAGATATGTTAAAGCTGTCTGCGCAGTCAATCAGAACAGATAACGTTATATAGCTGATTGCTCTGTAAGAACTGCCAAATACATATTTTTTTATGTTCTTTAAATATGAGGTAGCTGGTATGTGAGCATAGATGAATAAGCTACATCGCATTTACTAGATAGTTGGAGTTGCCTATAGGTTACTATATTTGTAATTAGAGATAACACATAGCTAATATTCTATTGATTTAGCCTTTTGCTTGCCTCATGTTATTATAGTAACTGCATGCTAAAAGTCAGACCTTGACTAGACCTTCATATAAGAACTTACAATCTATTTCTGGTTATCTTATTGATTGACTATTATGCTTGAATCAATCACCATAAAGCAGAATAAGCAGCAATGTAGCATATTTGCAAAGCTGGATGTAAGGTATTCAGAACTTTCCTTAGTTTACAGTGCTGGGCAGAGAAACAGAATCTGGTGAATTCTGTTCTTTACTACTGAGTTCCACTAAGTTCTAGTAACTGTGTCACTCAAAAGATTTGTAGTGGTTCAAACTAAGTCTTACACTTTAGATTCCTAGCAATTCCTGACAATAATGAGACACATGCCTTGTTTTAATCACTAGCTTCTAAAGTAACTTTTTGTAGTTGTAAATGTTCATCAGCAAATAAATAACAATGTGACTGAATCATATCATGTAAATACAGGCAACTGAATTTGGAAGTGTGTATTTTACATGTGCAGCTGAACCTATCTGAACCAACAGTTCTGCTTGTCCTTTGCCATTTTTTTTGGAGGAGCCATCTGAATTCAGATATGCAGTGTGACCTTCGTGCTGTTAATTACTAATACCTGCTTGACTGTTGGTAGTATGTTGTTTAATTCTTACGTTAAAGGAAGGAAAATTGAACAATACTTTATTAAAAAAATGTTACTGACTGAGGTGTACAGTTCAGTTTATTCTGAATATGAAGAGAAATGATACTTCAGTAGCAGATCTTCAACTGTTTATATTCAAGGAGGTCATCTTCTCTCCAGGTCACAATCTCACAATTGTTTGTTTTGCGACTTGCAGCATACAGTAAAGGCTGTAGAAAAACGAAATGAAACAAAACAAAACAAGCCTCTCAAACAACACATGGTGGAATAATCTAAGGAGGGAATAGTAAAACAAATCAATAATAATGAACCAAAATGAAAGATGTGTAATTTTTAGGCTTCTACCCTAATTTCTATCCATTCCTTTTATAGTTAAAGAGACTTTAAATCTCTCATAACAGAAGTCTAACAACAAGATTGGAAAAGTGTTCACCACATTTTGGATCTTTAGGTTGTTTGGACTATTAATGTGGCATTTAGTATCCAGCCTCTTTTTTTAATTTCTTTCTTAATTTCATATAAAAGCATTTATTTTAACTTCTATTTAGCAGCAAGATAGGCTTTTTTTCCCTGTTTTGATCATGTTGTATGTGTAATGAATTTATGTCTGTGGTGAATATCTAGTAATAGGACTACAACACCTGTTTTACTGTGAAATTATACAGTAACAATTCAACATGTATAATTCTTTCAGTGTTAAGAAACCAAACAAAACAAAAGTGTTGCTATCTTGAAGTCCTCTCAACAAGCACTCTTTAGCCTTTGTTAAATGTCTTGTGTTTATTATGAATCAGCTTTAAATTCTCTTTCCTCTTGAGAAACACTCTTGATTTTTATGAAAATGAATTAAACATTCACTGTCAATTAAGTTCTGTGTTTGCTTTTTTAGAAGACCTATCTTCTCATTGAATGAGAAATTTACCTGCCAGCAAACACAATAGACTGTTGTACTGTCCGAATATTGGCATACATATTGGATAAAACAAAACCAAATTGTATTCCTGCTTATACTGCATCAAGATTCTGCATTGTTCAAGAGCTCTTTTTTGTTTTCAGGGAGCAACGCGCAGTTAAATTGCATAATTTATCCTAGTTTTCTTTATTGCTTAAGGATGTAGAAAATTAAGTTATTGAAAAGCTTGGTCTGGAGAAAATATAATAAAACAAGGCAAAATAAAGCTTTTTTTGTTAGATAAGGTTTACATTTTGATTTTAGCCATCAACCACATCAGTTTCCATGTCTTATTTCTTGTGATTATAAGTAGCTTATTTGGACTGTGCATTATGAAAATATTTCTTTTCCTGGAGCAGCCTTGGCAGCAGTTCTGAAAGATTCTCTGGGACAATCTTGAGCACGTCTTCCAATTCTCTCTCTCCTTTGATTTACACTATTAAATTTGATCTTAGATGTCTCTTTTACTCATTATTCTGTTTGAAGTAATAGTATGTAGAAGTCTGGATGCATACCAGAAAAACAGTCTCGCTTTTGAGAGCAGATTCTTAATATAGAAACATGGACTGGAAAGAGACAAAACCTTTTTCGAGCAGGAAATATATTAGAAAATGACACATCTCCTATAGCAGATTATGTGGCAGTGTAAATTCAGTGAGTGACACATGAAAACAATAGCAAAAGTAAAATATCTTGGGAAGAGTATGCATTGAACATGGACAGTATGTATTACCTAGGCTGTTATCAGAACTAGTAACCTTTACAAATAACTTACGTAATTTACTTTTTGACTTGTCCTGAACAATCATATTCTCTCATCTATCAGCATTTAATCTCTTTATCTTACTTTATTCTGCCTAAAATTTTTTATATTTTATTCACTCTTCATTTTAACATTTCTACTAATGCATGAACAAATAGAATTAATAGGTTGCACATTTATTCACTTCTCAATATTCAGAGGCATATCTGGGTAGGGAGATTCCACTTGTATTCTTGGCTTTTTATTCTTTTTCACTTTTTTAAAAAATGCCTGATCTTTGTTAAACCGAAAGTGAAGAAACACTATGCAATCATAACACAAGTAGGGAGGTTGGTGATTTCCGTTGCCATTATTTCCATTCTCTAATGCCTTCCAATTACTGAAATAAAAAATTATTTGTCACAAAACCTATATTCACCTAATTTCTGTACAAGTTCATTGTCACACAGAAGCGTGATCACTGATTGCAGGCTTAAAGCTTTTTTTTGTTTTTCAAGGTACTTCAGTAATCACTGACATGAATCCACACTTTTTTTAGGTCAGTATGAAGGATCTTCTATATATATATAAGAAGAAAAGCTAATGAAGTTTTGGCTTCTGAATGATCTTTCTGCATGAATTATGGAGTTCAATTGGTCTCCTAACTTATTTGTTTCCAATTAGGACTTATATGAAATCTAATCTGGGTCATCCTATTCTCACAGTTCTTTCTGGTTTAGGGATGTGCTCCATTCCTGATTTAATCTGCAGTTTCTACCTGTAATGATAAATCAGAAACAATCAATTCACACTTTTGTTCAAAATTCAAGTACATCTGCTCAAGAAGACATACCAAAAATTCCTGCATGTTTATGCATGTTCTAAGATTCTTTCAAATTCTTGGCATTTCATTCAGCTGAGAGTGTATCTCCTGGGGACAGCTCTGCATAAACCTAACTATAATTGGAAAAAACCCTAAAGTTTGTCACTTTTCCTTTTTTTCATCTATGCACAGAAGAAACACATTTGTAAACACATGTTGATAAAGTAAGCCAGCCTTAATCATGAGATATTCTTTGGTCAGGTAAAGTTTGAAATAGTCTGTAAATTACTCAGAACACCAGCTGTACTACTGCTCTTTTCCTCATGTCCTAAAACCATATAATAATTTAAGACACATCGCCTCCATAGGAATCATGCACATCACCTCTGAATCTTCATGATATTATTCGACAGAGTAGAGCTTGTAGGTTTGGTTGTGGTTTGTTTGGTGTTTCGTTTGTTTTTTTTTTTTTTTTTTTAGTAGAAATGTTCAAAGAAGAGATGGATTTGGTGAAAAGTGAGAGAACACAAAAAAATGTGAAGATCATTCACTGCCCAGATACAATTTTCCTTAGGGGAGAATGTCCAGCCATTTGTTGCATTTGTGTATAGGTCATTTTGCCAAGCTTCAGGAATCAGAACTTTCTAATGCATGTGGTTCAGATTAGTAACATAGGAAACAAAGAAAGACAACTGGCAGACATCAGAAAGATTTTTGTTTTCGTATTTTTCTTTAAGTTCTTGGAGTATCTTTTAGGGGGTTTAAACTACTTGAGCTTTCCTAAAATCACCTATGTATTTTTCTTTTTCTCTAACCTATTGAAACTACAAAAGCAATTTCTATGCAGTTTATTTTTTCATATTCAGCATGACATTAATCTCTTTGACATTCATATGTTCTGTCATTTAATCACAGAATTTTATTCTTTCTGTTTTTTAGTGACCTATTAAAAATGCTTCTGCTAAAAGAAAGATAATATGAAGGTGTTCCCATACTTCAAATTAAATGTGTTTAAGCAAATTCAAATCAATTTTGCATTATAAAATTTTATATATTTGATTAAAATATTATTTGTGCATCTGGTCAGTTGCATTAAAATAAATCTCTCTAAAAAAACCCACAGATGACATCATTAGTTTCATATATGATAATAATTATTAATTAATTTTATTAATAATTATTATTAATTCTAAGAAGGCATGAAGGGGTATGCATAATTTTGATTGATGGCTTGACTTCACGAATGAAGATTTGAGAAGAGCTTTACCCACGCTTACCACAAGCACGCTGATGACTAAAAAAGGCCAATGTGGGATAGACAAATACGGTTGCAAAAAGCACAGCAAAAGGTCTCCTTAGCTGGTATGGGCAAGGCACGATTCTTTCTACATTGACTTTTCTCCTTGAGACTATTTCTGCATGTGTTCTCAAAGGAGACAACAACGTTATTTATGATGTGTCTCCGAGTTTCCTGATTGGAGGCCAAGATGGACCACTGATAGTAGTCAATATGACAAAGGCTGAGGTATTGTTTCAGGGAGTCTTTATATCTCCTCTTTAGGGCATTTCTCTTGTGGTAGCCGGTGGCAAGTTCACCATAAAACACAATCTTAGGGAGGTGGAAATCCTCCATCCTGGAGACGTGCCCTGCCCAGCTCAACTGCGATTTCAACAATATGGCCTCGATACCAGTGACCCTTACCTGTTCAAAGACAGTAACATTTGACACATAGTCATTCCAATGGATGTTTAGAATTGCACGGAGGCAACGCTGATGGAAGCGTTCAAGGAGTCACAGGTGATGGCGGTAGATAACCCATGATTCAGAACCATATAAAAGAGTAGACAGTACAATGGCTCTATAGATATTAATCTTTGTACTTTTCTTCAGGTGTTTGTTGCACCAGACACTTTCATGGAGTTTTCTGAAGGCTCTACTTGACTTTGCTATTCTGTTATCTATCTCTTTGTTAATCGTGGCTTCCCAGATAGCTGAACTGATGAACTGAATTAAGCTCTGACTCACCAATGGTAATGTGGGGATGATGGTAATCTTCTTGTGGTACAGGCTGGTAGAGAACTACTGTCTTCTTCAAGCTGACTTCCAGCCCAAAAATCTCAGCCACCTTCGCAAAGCAAGATGTTAAGCGCTGCAGAGCTGCTTCTGTGTGCGCAACAAGGGTGGAATCGTCAGCAAAAAGCAGTTCACAGACAAAGTGACTTAGGGTCTTAGTGTGGACTTTCAGTCACCTTAGATTGAATAGGCTGCCATCGATACAATATCAAATATAAACCCCATTTTGTTCGTCGAGGTCTACCGGAGCCCTTTGGAGCATCATGCTGAAGAAGATTGTGAATAAAGTTGGTGCAAGAAGACGACCTTGTTTCACACCATCGGTTATTGGGAAGGGCTCAGAGAGTGCATCGCCATATCTGACTTGGCCGTGCTAATCCTCAGGTAACAGAATAATAATTTTGAGCAACCTGGGGGGACAACCTAATCGTTCCAAGATCAGCCACAGGCCTTTTCTGCTCACAGTGTCAAAAGCTTTGGTGAGGTCA
>JBCJKH010030441.1:0-13771 GCA_039877255.1 Loriculus beryllinus | reverse complement strand
CCCCCCCCCCCCCCCCCCCCCCCCCCCCCCCCCCCCCCCCCCCCCCCCCCCCCCCCCCCCCCCCAGAGACCAAAAACATAAGTTAAAAAGCTAGAATGCCTTTTCAAAAGCAGAAAGTAGAAGAATGGAATAAAAAGTTTTCTTAAGCTATTCAGAATAGACCGTGATTTTGAGACTATTTCCCGTATGCAGGAAGGAGTAATAGCACATCTGTTTTCCTGACGTAGCTGATGGTATTTTGAGCACTCTGGTCCTGCACTTCCCCTTGACCTCGCATCACCACTTTCTGTTAATACAATTACTTTTGGAGCATTCTCAGTTCCCACCACCCCTAGTTTTGAAGTTAAACAAAATTAGTGGAGGGCAATGATGGAGCATTTACAAGCTAAATAGATGTAGGAGGGAAAATGAGAGTATAACTAGATGGCCCAATTTTTTATTCTATTCATCTGCATTACATTGGAGTAGGTACAAACAAGGAAATCTGCATCACACACACAAAAAAAGAGGTGGGGCGTTTGAATTTGCCTCCTGTGCACAAGTCTTTCCCTGATCACCTTGAATCAAGGGTCTAAGTGTGACAGGTCCCTGTCTCACCTGCTGGCTGATGGGCATTTTCTCCTTGACTCACTGAGTTTTAAATTAACTCTACAATGCGGATTGGCACTAGTAGGATATACTGAGACCAGGGATACTAGTCCTTGCCCTGCTTGATTCCCTTTCAGGCTCACCGACTACTATGCCACAACTCACTTTACTTTGCTGACTACAGGGCTCCCACAGGCAATTGTCCCAATCATTGAAGAATTCCTTTTCTTTCCCTTATATATATTTTTCTCTATGTATTTCCCTCAAAATCAAACCACTTACAAGGTAAGTTTAAGTTTTTGTGACTCAGGGTTTTCTTTAAAACAAAAATAGATTAAAAAAAAAAAGCATGTTTCAGTCAAAAACCTGTAATCAATTGAGCTGAAATGGCACAGTTTCCCCTGCCCTCGGCTGTGTGGCAACGTGTGCGTAGCCCCAGGAAAAGCTCCAACACTGATGCAGCGACCCAGTGAAAATCCTGGAAGCAAGAAGACAGCACTAAAGGCATCCATTAAGTAGTGTTTACATATACTGCTGAGATGAATTACAAAACTCCCCAGAAGTATTTGCCTTGAGAAAGCCATCTGGGGATTGTACCTCAGACACAAGATGTTATGCCAGTAACAAAATTAGCGGCTGTATCTTACCCCCTGGAGCCCATCTTCTCTTCTTAAATCCCCAGCAAACAGAGCTGCAACGGTAAAGGAGGACGCCCGTGGCACACAGCCTTTCCCATTTCCTTTCATTGGAAGTACAAGTCTGCAGAATGACGACATGGATTTAGGCAAAGGAGACAGTGTGGAAGCAGACCTGGATGCCTGTGACAGGGCTGGAGGCATCTCGTTGTAATTAATGAGTAGTGAAACAAGTAGTTATTTATATTGCACAAGTTTAATGAATAGGAATTAGTCATATCTCTGATTCTTGGGCAGCTATTTATGCTGCTTATCTGATATTTTTAAGGAAACTGCTGTGACTATTTTCTAGTCCAAAGAGAGGTGGATGTGTAACACAAGAACTGACTCCTGCCTTTGACTACACATTAGGAAACTGGTTTCCAAGTTTGGAAGTGTCTGGATGCATTTTTTTCCATATTTCTTCTTTCTTTGAGTTTTCCTGACTTCAGTCAGGAGGTGAAATGCCAGAAATACCCAGAGACACCCCAGCTAACCAGACAGCTCCCCCATGGGCATTGCAGCCCGACGGGTGTTTTTCCAAACCACTCCTGAACTCTGAACCTTCAAATCATTCACAGATCTCTTCCACTTGGAAGCAAAACCACATCCCTGCATGACTTTTCAAAGCAGGACTGTGGTGGAGAGCCTGGATCAGCAGACCCCTGTGCTTAGTCCAGCTGCTTTGCGAACACAGCTGGAGTGGCTGCAGAGGCTGCTGCAGTCTCAGCTGCATTTGGGAGCTGGGAACAGAGGACTTGTCTTGTAATCACTGCATCAGTCCCTGCTTGTGCTGGGTGCTGTTAACATCTGTGGGAATAAGTGCAAGCTGGAAACCCTTTAGCTCTGTAATTACCCAAAGTAAGCCTTCACCTCTGCTCAGGCTGGAGCCTGACTACAGCTCAAGTAAGCAAAGGCAACTGGGAGACCTTAAATTTCCAGTTACAAGCAGTGCAGATCTGGCCCGACAGTATTTTTTGTAAGAAACTGAAGCATCTGTCCCTGGCGATAAGATAGGGTTTATTATGAAATATAACAGATGTATTGTACATGACTGTTCTTTAGAGTGCGATTTACAGAGTGGCTCTGGTGACTGCTGTCATTGACAGGGTGCCCTTTACAACAGGACTCGTATCACATCAAAATTTTCACGATACTAAGTGAGCAGGGGAAAAAAAAGAGATGTTTTCATGGGTGAAAATCCCTGCCAGGTAACTATTGTTGAAGTGTGTACAAGATTGCATGTCAAAACGATTTTACTGTTAGCTAGTGGGGATTACATTGACTGACAGCAGCAGTTTAACAACTGAGATGCATTGTAGTTTACTTGTTATTTTACTTGTTTTTCTATAGATCAACTCTATATATTTCAGGGGACTATAATGTTGAAGTTATAGAGTTTGTCTTCAGAAATGCACACTCTCTCCATCTGCCAGTATCTTTAGCAGGATGATGCGAGACAAGTGAGTGATAAGACATTAAAAGATAATGCTTTTAATTTTGTCTTTCTGTATGTCAGAGTATCAAGGCCTTAATAACATAAACAATGTGACTGCAGGAAATGCAGTTAAAATGAAAACGAGCAACAATTCAGCAGCAGTTTTGGGCGTTTTGTTTGCTTGGTTTTTACCTTGGGGCCCAATTCTGCTCCTCAAATTATGCAGTTAATCAAGATATCTCAGACAGAGGACTTGGTGGAAAGCAAACAGTTTTACATCAAATAGAGACGTTAAAGCAAAAACCAGCTGATGGAACAGAAAAGAGATGACATAGAGCAGTGGGCTTTTCCAGTTAAAAACTCGCTGTTACAAGCCACCCGTCATCACTTGCACTCATCACAGACGCTGTACTCACAACCGCCCTCCCTCATCCCTGCAGGAACACACGTACAGCCCCGGTACGGCGCCCCGAGACCGGCACTCGGACTCCGCCGGGCCCCGCCGATGACCGCGGGTGGCCGCTAGGTGGCGGCGCGGCGCTGTCATGGCAGCACCCCCGGGGCCCCCCCCCCATGCCAGCATCGCCAGTGCCGGGGTCGGGGCCCGAGCCAGGAGTTGTTGGTTTATACCAAACCTCCCCCTTCTCCCCCCCCGCTATGAAGTCCCATTGCGCGAGTTTCATAGGCTATGAACAATGACAGACCCTGCTGCTTGGTTCCTGTGGTCTACCAGCAAAGGAAACCCTTCCCTCAGAACTTGCTATTTATCATCTTCACTTGAAAACATCACCTGCTATCACACTGTCATCCTGAAAAATATCACAAAATCTTTTGACCTGAGCCTCTGCCACCTATGTGTATGGCTACTTACCAAAAGATCGTCTTCTTACCACCAAATCCAAAAGCAGGAGCCTGCAAAATCCACTGCATTGGCTGTGCTGACATCTCCATCATCCACATTTAGGAATTCCACATTCATTTTATCTGCTTTATTTTAATCCTGAGAAAGTACTTATTTAATAATTTTGCAGCTTGCTTCAGCATAAGGACCACAACTGTAAAATAGCGTATCTGACAGCTACAGAAACACATAGGGCAGGATTGTCCTAATGAGATGGATGTGTTTGTCAGCTTGTCAGTGTACACAGTGTTTTATCAAGGAAGTGATGTTAACTTTGCTGCCGACATTGCGTTCGTGTTTCTGACTTCCTGTCCGTTCACACTGCTAAACTAAGTAGCTGACTTCAGTGCCTGTCAGAAACACTGAGGTGGCAAAGCTCATCTCAAGCTGTGCTTCTGCAGCAGCCTGCGGTGCTGGGATTCCCAGTTTCAGAACAGAAGCATGCTTTTTACTCAGTCTGCCACACCATTTTTAATGTTCTCAGTTAGATCTCAGTTGCCATAGACAGAATAAACTGTAACAACCACCTAAGTTGGATCTAAATGGGTCAGAATGACTTAAGAGTAACTTAACAGAGGTCACAGGCTTCTACCTTAGGCTCTGGCACCACAAAAACACTTCACCACTGCTCAGTGTCAAGACACATGGGAAATGAAAACAGTTTAGGATCACAGTTAACCATTGATTCACAATATCACAGCAATTAACAGCGTTACAAAATGCTAGCAGAAAACATATAAAGGAAAGGGAAAGGGAAAAGGAAGGAAGATAAGGAGAAACAAGACATTACTTGAGAGGTTCTAGTCTTCATTTTTTGAGCCTTGACACACTTGAGTGTGCACAAGTGCACAGATGCATGTGTTACCCAGCACATGGCTGTAGTACCTACTACTGGATAACAAATAAGGAAATGTGGAGGGAGATGTTGAAAAGAAAAGTGGTCTAGAATAAGGAAGCCTGTTATTTTTTGTCTTTGAAGACTGATGGTCTTACATAAACTTACACAGCTGCCACATGGAAGACTGGTTGTTTTGAAAACGGATGCAAAGATTCACTCCTGGGCAGAGATACTGCAAAACGGTAAAACAGTTGGCTCTTTAAAATGTTTTTGAACAGCAGAACTCTTAATGGTAGCAGCACGAATAAGTCAGTGCTAATGAATTCAGTCCTTGCTAAAATACTGCTGGTAAAACACTGCAGTGCTTTTGAAGTAAAAATTTCAAACTGTTTTGGTTTGTTTGCTAAGAGTTCCATCTCCCTTTTTCACTTTCTTTTAATCAAATGGGATTTCGGTTCTGCCTGTCATTTCTGAAGTAGACTGGAAAAGAGGGGAAAGCCCCTGTGAGAAATGAATTTAACAACCAAATGCTCTCCCTGAGAAGTCAGAGCGGCTCCTCTGTGCTGGGGGCACCAGCACAAGACAGGAGCTGTACACAGCTCTCAGGCTGTGTTGCCCATATCCCATTTAGGTTTCAAAACCCATTGGCAACATTTTAGAGATTTCAAAGTCCGTCCATAAACATCATGAAGAGCTCTGGGTGGCAGAAGCCTTCAGCTGTCTCTTATTTCATTTGGGTGCCTAAGGAAAAGCTAGCACCTAGTATAAATCTTGCACCAGTACCCACCTGTCAAGTTCTGGTTTACCTCCTAAGCTCTGTTCAGGTTTTCCCTTAGAAAAAAAAAAAAATGAAACGAAAGCCCATACTTTGAATACTGTCAATGCACATGAAGTTTCAGTTTGAACTCAGTTCAGTTCATAAGGATCCGTTCGACATTTATTTGGCTCTGCCTGAGTTGCTGGGATGCCTTATTTTATGTTGAGATGAAGTGTGGGGTTCTTTTTTGTTTGATTGTGATTTCTTCGGTAAAAAGCTTGTGTCTGGAACCCACTGTCCAGGAGTGCAAAGGTCACCATGCTCACTCCCATGGGCAAACTCTAGAGATACAGGCTACTCAGTCAGAAATCTGTTATCTTTGCACCCAGCATATTGTTTCCTTATCAGGAGATACCAGTTTTGGAATAACTGATTTCAGAGTATGACCACAGACCACTTGGGTTTGACCTTCAAATGCCTTAGATAGACACAAGCCTTGAAAATCACCTCCAGTGCCCTGCAAACTTTTGTGGGGAGAAAAATTATAAGTGGCCATATTCTTGACACTGCTGCTGAGTCAATTAATTGCAGTGCTCTAAATCAGCTGAAGCTTTAGTTAACTATGAATAAGTTTTTTTAATCTGGGAAAACAGAATAGTATCAAGGCTGACAGATTGTGATTTTGTATGTTAAATGTATGCATGTCCCTATATGACATGAAAAGAAGGAGTGTAGAGAGGAAGAACAGTTTTGTATTCCAGTGTCTGCCAGCTGGAAAGAGCAAGGAGCCAAGTAAATATACCCAGAGACAAACCTATGGCTACTGCTATGTTGCTCAGAGTCTCAGCAGTACAGTGGGCCCAGTGCCATGCAGACATCCCAATGTACCCAAAGAGGTTGCCAGGAACCTGGCAGAGGAAACAGCTCCAAGAGGTTTCCTCAGAGCAGCTAGAAAGCTCATCAAGCTCTCATCAGCAGCATTTTCAGCATCTGCAGCAGTAAATGTCTAGGTATTTGAGGGTTGGATTCAGACTGCAAATTAATATTTACTTGTATCAATTAGGAATAGACAAAAGCTCTGTGATCATTACCCTAACAAAACCAGAACTCTATCTGTGGATTTGAAAACCTGTGCTTGCATAGAGCTGTCACAAGATCTGTAAGTATATTTAAGTTCCTCTAACTCCCACTGATTTCAGCACCGCACCCAAATTAAAGTTAAATATATAAATACTTGTCTCTGTTGTATTAGGTTACAGACAGAATTTTGTTTCCTGTTGAGATTATTGCTACTGTGACATGAAACTGTATGTCATGAAGCTGTATGACAAAGTAAAGGAACACAGGAAGAAAGTCAAAGTGTCCATGAAAAGTATGGTCACATACCTGCTCTATCTGCCTGGCCTTTCTTTCCTTATTGTGCTTCTTCCAATTATCTGTTTCGGTCCCAGCTCAATGAGGAAAACTTCATTTTCTTCAAATTGATGCCAGCTAGTCTAATTTGCAGAAAGAAATTGAACATTGTTAGACCTAAATGATTCTTGTAGCTTTTCTGATTTGAGTTACAGACAGTAATAAAAGGCAAATATTTAACAGTTCTTAATAAACTGTCTTATTAATAGGAACATGAATTTGAGATGGTGAATTTATGTAAAGCCTACAGCTTCATGATCATGAGTATTTACACAGCTAACTAGTCTGTGCCTGACTGGCTAATTCAGGCACAGAAACAGGGCACCCAGCTGCTGTGCTCAGTTCACTTAGGGTTTGATTTGTGAAATTGGAATACTTACCACAACATGCCTGTAATCACTTCAGCAATAATTTATTGAACAAACTGTTCATGAGATGATAGCCTCAAACCACAAAAAAACCTTCACTCTCTTAATCAAAAAGAACTTGATTTCTTTTCTTTTTTTGTAAGAGCTAAGTGCTTAATACAAGTTCTTGGCTATGACTAGCTCATCCTGCCTTCTAACCAACAGGCTAAGGCAGTGCCATGAGGCAGCCCCATATAACCAGACCCATACAGGTCTGCCATTCACCCACTGACCCCATGCTCTTGCTACTACTCCATCAATGTGGTGCTGTTACCCAGCCTTACTCACATATTAAGCAAATCCATTTTATGTCCTCTTAGGAACTGTTTCTAAACTTGCATTCATATCAAAGCATGTCACCCTATAGCACTTCTGTTCAAGTCCTGCGTATTTCTATTTGCCCAGAACAACTAAATATAATCTTACTGGTATTCAAAAAAGACACACACCCTCCAGAACACACCCAAAGAAAATAAATTAAAAACAGAAAACCAAACCGAAACCTAGTCTCATGTATCACCTCCATTGGAAAAACTGATCTTATGACCAGGCAAGTGTTCCTAATCATATTGCAAAGTTGCAATATAGCATATATGGATCTTAGAATTCTAGTCATAGGGTCTATCAGTGATTTAGTATTTAAGAAGAAAATGACATTTGTCAGTCATGTCTATTGTATGTTTACGCATCCATATTTCCCTCAGCTATCTATATGAAGTGGATCAATACTGTACTAACAGCTCCACACTGTCGCCAGGTATTTTTAATCTTTCCTCCCACCCTGTTCCTCTATCAAGCAATCAGTTGAAGTCAGACTCACCTCAGTGGCCCAGCAATCTTCATTTATAGGCAGAAAATCTGAATCTTCGCACTGCCGATCTTATTGTTTTACAGACTACTGATTGCGAGTCATCAGGTTTCAGCAGTTCAAAGGGATCAACCTTTTGGAAAAGAAAAGCAGAAGTAAGGAAAAAACCCATATTCAGGATGAGGGCACAATTGCAACTGAACTGACAAACTACATTAAGCTGATTTTGTGTAATGTAAACAAATAGTAATGAAAAGAGGTCCTCTAATCTCTTCTGTGCAGCATTAAAATGTAGCCAGCCAAAGGTTTGCAGCACACCAGTGGCCCATGTGGCCGTGCAGAGAAGGGCATAGCTGGTGAGGACCACAGCAAGGGCTGGATGAGACAGGTGTTCGCCTAAAGGAGTTCCAAACCGAGCAGAAGTTCCGTGGTTATCCCCATGAGCCTATGCCCACCTTATGCTTCGGTCTAGACAGGGCAAGAGGCACCACCTAAACCAGAGCCAGAGTGGAATGGGTAAGGGAGTTAGGAACAAACCCATCAGCCCTGCTCAGGCTTCACCAGGAAGGGAGAAGAATGACAGCAGATACAAGTGCCCAAGTGAGGACTGGGAGTTCCTGAGCAGCTTCCCACTGCTATTTGACTGCTGAGGGGCAGTGGAGATAAGAACGGCAATGGGAACAGCTAGAACAAAGAACCTGGTTTTCACTGGCTTGGCTTCCTTTTGGTGCTGGTATACTTACAGCATGAAATCAAACTCCAGATTCTTCTACCTTTCATTCAAATGGAGATGGTATTTCCCTAGAAAATGGTTTATTTTGCCCTAGAAATGTTTTCATTTTAACATACGAGTCAGACAACTGAATTTTTTAAGTTACATATACATATAATTTTTAAGTTACCATATAACAGACTAGAGTTTGCAATTGCAGGGGGTTTTAACAACTGTTTTTCTTCCACTAGTCTTAATATTTGGTGACATTGCATGCACTAAAATAAGGTGTCAGCACTACAACACGGCACTGAAGTTCAGGGCGCACATTTGATATTAGATTCATGAGGCTATTAGGACATAAGTTAGGCTGCAACTTTCAAGTGCAATTTTTGATAAACTATTTGCAAATGAGATGTATTGCAAATGTTTGCTCATTTAATTAGAACATGAAAGAATTTTCTCTGACTGGAGCTTGCTTCTGACCCTTCTTGCCTGTGTGTGGTTTGTATTGTTCTTGGCTAATGAGATATAGGATACATACTAAACATTTACACATTAAAAGCATCCTTCATTCAGCATGAAGGTGTTGATACATCAAGGATACCTCAAACATGCTGAGATTCCAACAACTTGTCAGACAAATTAGCACCTTGCCAATTGGGGTTGAAACTGAGTTTCACATTTCTCCCTGGTGGGAAGAAAAAGGAAAAAAAAATCAAAAATCACTGTAGTTTAATGCTTTCTCTGTAAATATGAACACAAAAGGCTTTACCACCTCTGTAGTGTAAATTATAGCCCTCACTGACTATCTGATTTTTAATTCATTGGTTTTAAATGATCCCAGGCAGTTTACAGCAAATCCATTGTGTCATTCCTCTCTTGGGGCAGCCATCTCCCCTCTTTTGAGTTTAATTAAATAATTTCTTTCAGAATTATTTAGAATCTACACCTATAGGTTAAACTGATTGAAATCTAAGTCTCAAATCTGTATGTTCCGCTAGCACTTAACTACCAGGGGTTTTTGACCCCAAGTCTAAGGAGTATGTGGAATTAAGGACTGCATGGCAATGAAATGATAAATGATAAAGGTTAAATTTAAATTCTTTTTTTTCTGCAGCTGAGTAGTGCTGAAAATTTATGCTCAGTGCTTCAGATTACTGGGGCTGTGCATGAGGCATTCAGAGCACCAGAAAGTCTTACTGTCAGATAATCCAGACTAATCAAGTATCCCAGTCGAGTAACTGGTCTGGGAGTAAGGTTAAAATAGCCACTACAGCAGGAACCAACAGCTACCCCGTACCTCTCTGAGTCACAAATTCTGTACGTACTGGGGAGACCGTGATGCAAATTGCTGCCTACATAAGATCTGGGGACAGGGGATTACTATCAAAAACTCAGAGGCAGGAACTGTTTATGCATCAAAAGGGCTTTCCTGACCTTACATACCTCACTATGATCCCATCACAAGCATACGCTTTCAAGATTGTGAGACCAGCAAATCAAACCAAACTATAATCAAAATAAGAGAAGGCCTAAGGTTGCTATAGAGATCAGATTTGTACCCTTAAGTCATTCCTCAATTTTCCCTTGCAACTTGATTCTCAATAATCTCAAGTTCAACAGATTCTTTTTCAAATGCAGGGCATTTGTGAAGGGTCTTCCTGGCTGAAGTTATTTGAAGCTCCTTTCAGAACCAACTGTCATCATATAAATTCTTTTGTTAACCCTTCTTCATTTATCATTAGACCCTAATATTGAAATAAAATATACATATCTCTCTGATCTACACCTGGATATCTGCTCAGTGTGACTGTTATACTATGGCCGCAACTTGTACAATCACCTTTGTTCGAAGATTCAAAGATTACAAAGAACAGCTGCCTGGGAAAAATAACAGAAGTAGGTATTTCATTCTGAGGATGCCAATTCCTTTTTTGCATATACGCTTTTCAGCTTTCTCAGTAAAATACAATAAAGTGAGTAGGGCTGTTAGTGCCCAACATCCACAACTAGGCAGACAAGGGCTGCTGAAGCAAGTATATGCAATTTAATGCTGACTGTATGGGCATTGCAAAGGCATGTCAAGCTGATAAACTAGATGGTTATACAAATTCATACGGAAACCGGGAGAAGACAGAAGATTTCTGGTTTTCATGGAACATCAGAGCAGCACTCCAGCTCGGTATTAAATATATTTAAATATTCACACAGGTTTTTGCCTTGAAGGGAAAAAGATCCTAAAGAAAAAGACATAGAACATTTAAATCCTTAAAAGAGAAATTTTGGTCCCCATATATGACATGATTTATAAATCTGTAATTAAAAGCAATTGATTCACTAACAAGATCATAAGTTTACAGATAAGTGCTGGTATTTGACCAAAACAATAATGGCAAGCACTAATTGCTTGTGGTCTGTTACATGGCTACTGGAATCAAGTAGTGAAGAAGATCACAGTGCCTTATTAGTTAGGACCACCTAGAGTGACGAAAAGCTTGAATGATCAAAGAGAAAACAGTTTTATGCTGCAAACACTGATATACTCTTGAGCTTTCGAGCACATTTTAAGGTCCAGTTTGAACACTTAACATACCAAATACTGAACAGGAAAATGACTGTAGTATCAGGGTACAGAAATTTTGCTTTCATCAAAGGTAAGTGAATAATATTTGGTGTTACATGCCTATTCCTTATCGTATCACACAATAATATTTGTCTTAGCACCAGAGCTCAACAACTTATTTTTGCCTAGCTTAATTAAGAATAAATTAGCCTTTCTCCCCAATAGCAAAGCATGAAAGATCCTATTCTATTCTCTCTGCGTTTCCATATTGAACACTGAGTAGATGGGGTGAAAAAAAATCTGGATGTAATCTCTTTGTAGAAATCCAAAGTAATAAAGAGTTGATTATTTACTTTTCCTAACTTGGTTACCCAGTCCCATGGAACTGAGTCTGTGTCTGAACAGCTGAAAAGAAAAGAGAAAGATAAATGGTGTCTCTGCAGTATTGCTCCTCAGGCCTGGATTTATACAAGGCACAATCTTAAAACACTTCTTCGAACAAAACCCTGTTCCTGAATGTCTGCAAATATGGACAAAAACACTGATGTGACTGAAACTAGCTCTGCTTTGGAACTGAACTATAATTGAACAGTTAGGATTGTCTTGCAGAAGTCAAGTGTCTTTAGATTCTATAACTTTCAATTTATTCACATATATTCACATATATGAAGTTACTTTTTTTGCTGCTGCTCAATCTCCAGCTTGCAGATCATTCACTAGGTCATGGCTTTTAATTCTGTAACTCATCAAATAAGCAGGAGACAGATTTTATTATTAAATAATAAATAATACCCTGAGATTCTTCCAGTGTGGGAGTCTTATCCTACACACACACTGATTTAACATTTCTCTTTGAAAGCTCTTCACAACTCCTGGCTTGACAGCCTCTAAATTCTCCAAAATCAGTAGAATTTTAAGGAGTCAATTACCTTATTATTGCAAGTCTAATATTTATGTTTAATATATTTATGCTTATATTTACACCAAATTTAATATATATTAATGTATGTAAATAAATGTAAATTGTATAAATGTGTAAATATAAATTACATAAAAATACATATAGAAATATTATATAAACATGCAATATACTGTTTCCTCATTAAATAAGCAACACACACTAGCAAAAATAATATTCTTTGCAGCCTGAAGTGGATCAAATAGGTCTCAATATAAAATGGACAATTGCCTAACTAGAAAACACTGCCACTGCCTCCCTGCCAGTAGCTAAAATCCACTTTCTTGCTCCTAAAACGTCAAGATGTCTTTGCGGCAACAGCTTGAAAGAAGCTGTAGAGAAGAATAAACCAAGTGCATATGATCATATGCTCCACTGCAAAGGCAGCATAGCTTCACAGAGAGCTCAAACTTGGTATTCAGAAGCTCTAATATCATTTGAGTTTGTTTTTTTAGACCATTTAATCTTTAATGCTGTGTAAAAATACTACCAAATCAGATATAAGCCTAACACTTAAATTCTGCCTTTCTGAAGGCACAATGACAACTCTGGTTCAACAAGATACTAGTGTCCAGATTTAGGGAATTACTTTAACTTTTTGGAAGAAATTAGAGACTGGAGCTGTAAACTTTGAACCATCCCCATGTTTAAGATTCAGATCTCATTAGTTTTGGCTAGGAATACTCTCTAATTACTAAAAGAGTTTCCTCAAGTTGCACTTTAGAAATTCATCTTTTCTGTAAGCTGTAAAGTATTCATAAAAAGCTAAAAACTGTGTGAAAATTAGCATTGATGGATGTTTTCTTACCCTCCATCAGGAAATCATGTACTTGAAACTCATTACAGATCTTCACAGAAACTCTGCTGAATGTGCCTTGAGCTTTGTGCTGATCAGCACACAGAGTTTACTGCATAATTCATCTCTCCTGTGTCACGTTTAATGTATAACATGTATTTCCTCTTAATTATGAAAATAAAAATGCGTCCTTTCTTTTAGAAACATAATCATGAAATTACTGCAGAAATTAAGAAACATGCAGTTGTATTTTACACAAAACTTGAGTTTTCTTTTAAGTCAGTATTAGCTTCTGCACAGAAATAAGAGGAAGGCATTGCATCGAGAAGTCACCAAACATGCTTTTCTTCTCCTTCATGCACTAGACACAGCCTCTTCCCTAGGATCACACAATGAGAGGTGCATGGGATCCCTGTTGTTCCACTGGCTGCCAAGGCCATTCTTCTCACTGCACCCATGGGTTAGCATGTGGTCCCCTTAACTTTCTCCCTCAGAGAGAGGTTTAGAATTTTTCACGTCTATTTCCATGGATGCCAAAGAAACATTAGGCATCCTGTATCTCATTTTCCTTATTCAAGGTTGAAGATTATTCAGTAATATTCTACTTCACTTCACCCATCCATCTACATGAGTCTGTTCAGCTTCCCTTACCAAAAGGCTGAAGAAACAAAAATCCCATCTCAGCATCATACCCACACCAATATATCTTACAAAGTTATATTGTCTGCCACCCTGAAAGGGTAAGAGAGGGTAAGAGTAAAGCAATGGATCATGAGAAGAAAACTAGCAACACCATAAATCAGAAAATACACTGTTCTTACTTGGAATAAGAAGGGGGAGGGGAGCTTCGTGACATCTGCTATTAGAGCTGATGTGGGACACTGGAAACTGGGAAATGCTTCTCCTGTATGTTGA
>JBCJKH010030439.1:0-11245 GCA_039877255.1 Loriculus beryllinus | reverse complement strand
TAGCTCTCGCTCCTCGCATGTTCTCTACAAGTCCATTTGAATCCAGTTTGGCTTTCTCGGCTGAGCAGCAGTCTGGATCACGAACATTTGAACTACATGGAATATTTCAGCCCAAATGATTCAATTTTAGAAAAGACTTATCCCATTGAAAAGAGGATCTTGCTAACTAATGATTATAGGCAGTGCTAACAGCCCTTCCAATAATATGATTTAGAGTTTCGCAACTAAAGGAAGTTTAGAAAAGCAGACTAACTTTACTGATGTACATTAAATAAACGTGCAATTCTGTCAATATGTTACAGTCGTACCTGGTAATGTTTCTCAGACTATGCTGTTAGTTGCTTGCTCCAACAAAAAGGGGTCAAGAAAACATTCAGGTTAAAATCATTTTAAAATAGCAACCCTTTGAGTAAAAGGCTGCAACCAGGACAGACAAATCAAGAACACAAATTGCTTTACTGCTTTAATTTAAAGTAATTCCATTTCTATTCAGGTTTACTGCCTGGTATTGGACATTTGGCATAACTCAGGTAATTTCTTCCTTCTAACCAGACTTTCTGTAGGAGCAGTTCTAATTATACTTTATAAAGAAATATACAACTTTCTATTTTTCCTATAAAAAGTAAAATTTGAAAGGTAAAGATTAAGAAAATGAGAAAAAACTTACTCCCAAAACATGAAGACTTTGACAAGCTTTTTTTTCCCAGTACTTATTTCCACATGCTATCAGAAGGCAAAACACCTTAACTGCTGAAAAAATGGTTTGAGGGCTCATGATAAACCCTTGATTTCCCCAGTCTGTTTTGCTACCAGGCCTCTTGTGCTAACTGAGTCTGACCTAGAGCAGAAAACAATTTTTAAATTATTTGCTACAAAAGTTAAAAACCAGCCTTTTGTCATCCTCCAAGCAGTGGCGAAGAATATCAAGCACTTAGCAGACATAATCCCAGGGTTTTGTAAAAGACTCTCTTCTCGTACTTCTGAGCGTCCTATAGCTGCATGTGATCATTCTTTCTGCAGCTTATGACCATAAGATTTGAAGTTATTTGTTAATTTGGATTATCCGTGTTTCCCAGGAAAATGGAAGTCAGTAAATTCCTGCATCCCTCCCTTTGCTCTCTTTGCCTCTGTCATTTCACACCACCACGTGCCAATGCTGATGTCTTGGCTCTTATGAAGCAGCAGCTGACTGGGAGTCTAGGATTTCTCATGTCTTTTTCTCTGTTGTCAGCTCTGCATAACTGTGGCTGAAATCGGTGAAAAAACTCCTGCTGACTTCAACAGGATCAGCATTCATCCTAGTTAAAACATTGAAATTTGCTTCAGAGCACAAAGGAGCTGAAGAGCTAGCAGCAGGTGGTGGGGACGAGCCTACTAATCCCAGCTTGGTGCAGTTATCAGGAATATTGTATAATGTAAAGGTTTCAGCATAATTTAGGATGAATTCATATGAAGCTCATTCTGGAAGATTGCGATCATTATTATTTTTTATGTCAGTGGACAGCTTGCTTTATATGAAACATCTGTGCCTGATTTTTGCCCAGAACTATAATCTTATTTATGAGCAAGCACATACCTTAACACTTTGCAGTAGCAAATGGAAAATTAGGGCTGGAGTTCCAATGGCTTCTTTCTGCTTTTACTGTACATCAAATTTTTTTGATGGCTGAGAGTTAGATTGCTATAAAAACAGTATGAACCTCACAGGCTGAGATCAGGTTGAGCTTGTTACATGTTTGTGAGCTGTGACAAAAGGCCATCTTCCAAGACATGCTTTCCTGTTTCTCTTTGCTGATCTATTTTAGCATCCAACTCCAGGGCAATAAGCAGCCATGGAAGTTCAATGAATGAGAGGGAAAGGGTTCAGGAGACTATAAAGGGCTTTTTATTTTCTGGCCAGAAAGTCTTTCCTTCCTGGGTCTGGCTAAAGAATTCTTCTGGCCAAGTCTCCAGTGTGGTGGGTGGAGTGCACCTTAAAGATGTCCAAAGGGGTTTCCCACATAAAGAAAAACTTTCCAAAGCACTCAGATGAGAACAAGGTATCTTGTGGTGTCCCCTCTGAGCAGGCGAAATGCTCAGAGATCTCAAAGGGAATCCCACTGGTGCAGGAGACTTGGCTTGTGGCTGGCCAAGCTGGCACAAGCAGTGACTGAGGCTGCTCACTCTTGGAGATGGGCATGCAGGAGAGAGCAGGGTAAGAGGCTTGGGGGCTCTCACAGCTCCTGATATTTTTGAGGACTGGGTTCAAGTCATCCTGAGCTAGTCCAATGCCATTGCATCCATACTGCCTTTAAAAGGAGGGTATGAATTTGAGGTAGGATACCTCCTGTGTTTAAGCATCCTCAGGCACCAAGACAACTGGGGCATTTCTGACAAGACAAAATGAGAAGAATGTGGGAGCCTGGGATTGATCACAGGCTCTTTCCACAAGCAACACAGTGCCCCAGGTGCTCCCTGGGAGACCACTGCAGCTAAAATCATTTAGATAAGGTTTCACTCATTTTAAGGATATTTTTACAGAGTCCATGTGACTGTCAAAACAATATTTAAAACTGATGGTTTCTAGGCTCTATCTGAAGTACTGAGCACAGAATTAGCATAACCAGACATTCAGACAATGGGAAAGTATATGAAAATTTCCATTTTGGCATTTCCCAGCTGAAGGATAGTAAAATGAGTAGCAAATTTTGCACTTCTTCCACTTGTTTACTGATGTTAATGACCATTAGGCAACGCAATAACACATTTGCTGAAGAAATGGAAATGTACAACTGCAACTGGCATCTTAAATAATATGGGTTATATTTAGTCAACTGGATTATACTTGAATTATCATAACTGTTAAGCATTTTATACAGAAGAAGATATAAGGGTCACTAAGGCTAGCTGGATTTTAATGATAATGAAGGTAACAACCTTGTATTATCAAATCATAATAATTCTCAGATTAATGTGATCAGATACATTTTTTCTAGTTCTTGATAATAATATTTTATAAGCACCAATAAAGACACTGATTCCACTTGCTTTCTCTTCATGTAGATGAGATGTAGAAATTTCCAGCACCTTCAGAGCAATGTGCTCCTGAGTGCATTATGAGATTGAGACAGTTTGTGATTTTGGTCAGAGATTAGCCCAAAGGAAATGACTTCATTGTTCTGCATGCTAAATGCAACAGCTGTTATTCACACCTATTCAGGGAAATAAGCAAAACTGACTTCTGGAAAAAAATTCCTTGGAGATAATTTGTGACTTCTGTTAGTAGCTTGTGGTATAGACACTGCTCATCATTCTGGTAACTGATCTTAACAAGACTTTCTGAATTAAGAAAAAAGAGGTAAAGCAGTCAATTTAGTGGATTCTGGGGACTTAATGAACTTGGAAAACAAACAGATCAATTCATCAAAGATGTGTGGCTTCAAAATAAAAGTTCACAAGAAAGTTGTGAAACTTTATGCCTAAAAGACAGAAATAAATCACTTAAATGTAAGAGCTTTACCAAATACATTCCCTTGCAGCAAAGTACATAATAAAAGTACTGCATTACTTCATGACTTTTAAGATTGCATTTCTAAAAGGAAGAATGTAAGGAGTATTTTTCTTTCTTTTGTGGATGGGAAGTTTTGTATTTAGAACATGTAAAAAAACCAAAACAAAACAAAAAACAAAAACCAAAAAAAAGAAAAGGCTTTACAGATAGCATAATCTTAAAAAAAATAGAAAATTTCAAAGGAAAAATCAGGTACAAATTGCACACAATTTTATTAGAAATGCAATTATTTGGTAAGTGAGAGTGTTGGGTATTTGTTTGTTTCATAAACAAAGAGAAGGCTTTTGAGCTTAGAGAGAATAGTTTGAGACTCCTCCACTCTTCCCAGGTGTCTCTGGTGGTTTGAAATTATTTTAACTTTTTAAAGCAACCCTTGCCATTTGAATCAATTACCTGTACAATGTATCTATGTGGTGCCTTTTGATTTGTCTGGAATATCCCAGCTGCCTTCCAACGCATAATACTCTCTGTCTTTAAACCCTGTTATAAACTTCTCACTTCTTATTTAACGATGGATCCAAAGTCCAGGTCTGACATGGCACACCTAGGCAGCCTGAGCTGAAAAAGAGCTGTAGGAAGGTAAAAGCTATAGACAGGGTAGGACCATTGAGATGGGAGCATCCATAGCTCAAGCAGTCAGAGGCACTCACACACCGAGCACTGGAAAGGAGCCCTGAACTTTGTTTATTTACCTGAATATATTGTAGCAAAATTAATAAGAGAATCTATAAGAAAAGTTATCTCCATATCTCACTGTCTAAGCTGTAATGAATTCTGTGATGACAAGGCCACAAGAGAACCAAATCTGCTGTTTTAAGATAAAAGCATGAGCTTGGAAAATTTGACAGGAAACATAACTAAAAGTGATTTCAGGGGAACAGAGGCTGCAGTTCTCTGGAGTGTGGACATGAGGGCCTGGCTTGTACCTCAGAAACCCATACACATTCTTCCCAGCAGCTAATTTATTTATGGAAACGGTGCATGGAGCAATTAAGTCAAAGAGGCTTTCTTAAATACAGCTCTTTGCAGACTTCACTGAATGCCTTCACTGAAGGCATTGCCCCAGTTTGCATGTTATAGCAGAAGCTGTCAGAATCTGACCAGAATTTCTAAAAGCATATGTAACATATAGCCCACATAGATAATCAATATGAAGGACAAGCTTACAAAGCTTTAAAATCATTCTACATTCTTATTAAATGAGTACAACTGGGACATATGTAGTGCGGTCATCTGGCATCTCGAGGTATCAGTTGAGGGCTGCAAGCTTTGCATAGTGTTCAGTGGAGACTTTCAAGGGAATTGCCTGCCATATGTATGAGAAACGACTTTAGGTTTTCATTGAGATTGGGGGTTCAACTAAGCTGAAAATTTAGGAGACAGATATTGAAAGTAAGGAAATGATAGATAAAAGATCAATGTAACAACGTTTAGATAGTTGTATAGATGCAAATATTTCTATAAAAAGAGCATAAATTACCATTCAGAATAGAACAGCTATTTTAAAATTCTAAAATTTACATCAGGTATATCAGTCAGTGTTGCCGGTACAATGAAACTGCTTTAGGAACACTGTTTGCATCAGTAAGAAAATGCCATGGAGAAAAAAATAGTTGATAGGTTAAGAGTCTTAATAAGCCTGCTTTTGTTAGAAATCACATAGTATTTTTTTAATCCTATTTAAACTTTCCAGTGTTTTTACATTCCATTAACTTTCCAATATAATTATAAACTTGCCTGAATACTGTAGTCAGTATTCAGTATTCAGTAGAGAAACTTTCTTCTGGTGGAGAAGATATATTTAGTTTGATTTTTACTGATGTTCTCAAGAATCACCAACAGTGCTCTTTCAACCTGATTAGTTGGAGTAATTTTCTTATGTTTTCTTATCCAGAAAGAGCTGCTCACGTTTGCCTTCTACAGATACCACTAAAGTTTTTGATTTGTTGATAAGAAAAGAATCAATCTGCCAACACCATATTTGATGCAGGTGCTACCATTTCTGTTGCTGAAGCATTTTTATTTTGTCCTACTCTAACATAGCCAAAAATCCTTTCTGCCTTTGCACATGATCTATAAGGTAAATAAGGCTGGCAGACAACTAAGTCCCCAAAGAGATCTTGACACCTTACTGGGACTAAAACATACAAGACCAGGATGCAACCTAGACAAAACAGCAGTGCATGCATCTCCATTTCCACTGTATTCAGCTGTTTATGGGGCTCCTCTGTGAACCCCTGGTACCTCTTTAACTGCTCTGTCTCCCAGCACTTCTGTATAACTTGTCCTTTCTGATAACCTGACTTCTTCATTTTAGCTTCAAGTGCTGCTCCAGTTTTACATCCATTTGTGACTTTCTGATTACCAATAGGATCCAAAATCCTTACTGCCCTATCTGCATACTCTCAATTTGCTTTTAGCAAGACCAAAACTTCTTTCTTTTTTAAATCTAGTTTCTTTATTAAGTATAACTGCCTTCTTCTTACTTTTCAGCTGTATTCATAAAGATTTGGATGAGTAATGTGGGTAAATAACTAGGCACAAACTCATAGTAGAAGTCTGTGATTTTGAGATCTCTGTTTTAGCAGCTCTTTCTAAAATGTCTATACTTGTGGAAACGTGTTTGGGTGGGTTTTTGGGTTGGTTATTTTTTTTTTCCTCCACTGAAATAAGGCAACCAGTTCTATAGGTGTTCTGGTACACTTTGATTAAGTGCTAATGGAAGCAAAGAGAAAGGAATGATATTTGGGACTTACAAAGCAGAAGCCCCTCTTTGGGAATTCCAAATTGGAAAAAAGGATGAAAAAGATGTCATCAGCAAAGGTATTAGTGTAGCTAAAGGGATCAGCTGCAGTGGAGGAGCTGTTATCACCACCTTCATTCTTGGAAAACTTGACCAGCTGTTGCACAACTGTTTCTGAGAGCACAGCATTGGCAATACGGCAAAACATGAAATATGCATTACCACTCACTCAGCATCATATATCATATTCTTAAAAAATGCTTCATTTATGTCATCAGTATACCCATGACTCGAACATGTCTCTGTATCTACTGTTGAAAAGATAGGCCTTAATTCCAGCTCCAAAATAATTTCAGCATTTCAGAGCCCCAGCAGAAGAGTGTAGTAGATTACATCAGGCTGAAGCATGAGTGTATTTTGTGAAGAGCAATGTAGCCACCTGCAATATGTACTCTGGTCACACAGCGATAGGGAAACTTGCGCACCAAAGCAAATAGTAAAATGTTCAAATACTACCTGTTTCAAGGTGACTTAACATAAAACTTAACAAAAATGGAACATTTCAGGAAAATAGCTCAAAGCTAAATCAGAAATTCCCCAAACCAACCTTTTCCACAATGCCTTGGCATCATATCAATTAAGTAAGTGTCCATACTGTCAAATTTTAATCTGCCAAAAAAATTGATTAACCTTGAGTAAGTAACCCCCCTGAAATTCTTGTGGTATTTTTTCTCTCCTTCCTGATCTTAAACTGTGTCATCAGAATGACTTCAAGTACCTAATCAGACACATCAGTCAAGCACCTTCAAGCACTGTACCACCTCAAAGTACGGGTAACTCTCACCCAATAGCCAGCTGCAGTCAATTGCCAGAGCTTCAAAAGAAAAGATGCGTGTGTAGAGGAAGAGGAGAATTTACAAGTCAAATTATGGCCCTGACTCTTATAGCTGATCAGCTGAAACCCTGAAGAATGAGATCTGATTATAATCACAGTCCTAATGCAAAGCTGAAAGTGTTACGAGGGCATACTGAGGGCAATGAAATCTATCCTGCTCTATTTGGGCTTCATAGATGAAAATGGAAACAGTATGACTCAGTCCCCATGTGTTTTTGGATGCAGACAAAAGAATGCCTCCCCAATGTAAGGTTAAGGAATATCTCTGAACAAAATGTTATCTTGCTTTAGAGTTCTAATTTTAAAATACACATCTTCCTGGAGATGGAAAAAGAAATATAGATTTAGTTTTAATTACATGAGTATTTCTTTTGTTTTTTCCCTTTAATTGTTAATGGGGACAGAGGGACTGAGAAAGGGAAAGCAAGGTATATTTAGAAAATGTGTTGCATATTTGAGTTTGAAATCCTTGATATTTAGAAACAGTCCTGTCCATTCAATTCTGGCTATTAAAGTTGCTTTTACACTGTAAGTTTGTATTGCTACTTGTCTGCAACTGCTTCTAACCTGTTTGTTTTATTGGTTCTATTTAGATGCATCTCTTTGGCCAGCACAGGAAAGAAAATTTACCTCTAGGTAATTATTAAATAGGCAATTAGTATTTATGTTAGTGTATTAAAATAGAAGCTTGTCTGGACCAGCACCAGAAATTCTTAGCATTGAATTGAGGCACAACAAACAAATTAGACCTGCTTCAAAAAGTTTCCAGTCCAGTCATGAGACAAGAAACCGGCAACAGCAGATGAGCAGCTGAGACAGTTGGATTCTTGCTTATGCAGTTTTGTGTTCAGACAACACTGTTTATCTCTTATGAAGGGGGTTTTAGGCATCCTGACAGAAGGGATTTTTCATTTTCAAAAGCTATTTGCTTTTGTGAATTAATGAGTGCTCAGAAAAGCTGTGTCTAACAGACATAAACAGAATGCAGCATTTTCCTTTTTTTTCCTCTCAATTTTACCAAAAAAATGCTGTTCTGCTTTTACTCATCTCCTTGTAATTGTATTACTTGTGGAATATATCTAATAATGGAAGAGTATGTGTTTTTTGGAAACCCCAGCCAAAGATATACACTTTCTTCCTACTATTGATCTTACCAATGACATTCATCTTTTGTCAGCCTCCTGCCAGTCTGCTGTTCAAGTGTGCCAGATGGATTTTAATGCCAACTGACAGACACCTTTTGAAATTATTTAGCAGGAAAATGCACCATGGCACGCAGGGACACATATCAGCAGTCAGCCACCTACAGCACTAAGTTTACATCAAAACCATTAGGAACTGAGAGTCTACCTAATAGCCTTTGCATTATGCTACTTGTCTTCAGTGAAGAGATAACCAAGGATAGTCACAAGCTTGTAAAATTACAAATGATATTAGGCCAAAAGTGGCGCTAGAATAGAATTGTCTTTCTTCAAGAAATGTCTTAATGAAGCGTGGTATCCCAATGCAGTGTTAAAATAATGATCAGTTCCTGTGAGCCTTCAAGGTCCTTAACCAGCCATGACTTGTCTGCGTATGCTTTATATA
Organism: Loriculus beryllinus; assembly: GCA_039877255.1. NCBI lineage: Eukaryota > Metazoa > Chordata > Aves > Psittaciformes > Psittacidae > Loriculus > Loriculus beryllinus. Next base: position 2,470 of record JBCJKH010030439.1, on the reverse strand, counting down.
CATCAGGAGAAACTCTCTGAAAAAGGAGCTTAAAGACCTCCATGAAATAAAGACATAGAACTTGTTGCTAATCTGTTAGTAACCCTATAAGACTATAGAAGGTAGCAGTGACAAAAAGGAAAAGGATCTTGATCCAACCTTCTGCTTGCTTTTTCTTTTGGGATGTTAAGTCACAGATATCACAGAGTGGGTAAGGTGGAAAGGCCGCTCTGGAGACTGGTTTAGTCTCCTCCCTAAGAAGGGCAATCTGCAGCAGGTTGATCAGGGTCATGTTCAGTCTGAGTTTTAATACCTCCAAGGGTGGAGACTCCACCATCTCTCTTGGCAGCCTCTTCTAGTGTTCAACCACACACACAGTAAGAAAGTATGGTCTTGTATTCAGACTGGATTTCCTGGTTTATTCTGAACCCACTGTGTCTTGTCCTTTCTCTGGGAGCTACTGAATATATTCTGCCTCCCTCATCTTCATTCCCTCCCATCAAATATTTTATACACATTGATAAGACCTCCCTGAGCCTGCACACCAGTCCCACCATCTCAGACTTTCCTCATAGGAGGGGAGCTCCAGTCCGTTCCTCATCTTTGTGGCCTTTTATCAGGTTCTTTCCACTATTTCCAGGGTTCTCTTGTACTGTTGTGGTGGATTGACCCTGGCTGGATGCCAGATGCTCAACAAAGCCACTCTATCACTCCCCTCCTCAGCTGGACAGGAGAAAGAAAACGTAATAAAAGGCTCATGGATCTAATAAGGACAGGAAGAGATCACTCACCAATTACCGTCATGGGCAAAACATATTTGACTTGGAGAAAATTAATTTCCTTTATTATCAATCAGATTTGGGGTAATGAGAAATAAAACCGAATCTTAAAAACCACCTTCACCCCACTCTCCTTTCTTCCCAAGCTTAACTTCACTCTTGATTTTCTTTACCTCTTCCTGCACAGCACAGGGGGATGGGAAATAGTGGTTGTGGTCAGGTTGTCACACGTTGTCCCTGCCTTTCCTTCCTCTTCAGGGTAGAACTCCTCACACTCTTTGCTTCTTGAGAGTGGAGTCCAGACCTGGAGCACCTCCTCCCTTCCTGCACTGACCTTGGTATCTGCAGAGCTGTTGCTCTCACATATGCTTATTCCTCTCTCCAGCTGCAGTTGCTGTCCATGTCCTGTCCCCTCACACCCTTAACTGTGTTTACCCAGAGGTGATACAACTGCCACTGATGGGCTCAATCTTGGCCAGTGGCAGGTCTGTCTTGTAGCCGACAGGCATTGGCTTTATTGGACACAGAGGAAGCTTCTGACAGCTTCCTGTGGAAGTAATCCCTGTAGTCCCCTGCAGCCAAAATCATGCCACACAAACCCAGCACAACTGTGGTGTCCAGAACTGGACACAGCACTCTAGGTGTGACCTCACCAGTGCTGGATTGATTCATTCCAATTTAGGTTAGTCTTTGCTCCATACAAAAGCTGCCACTGCATTCAAAGTGCTCCTAGGATTGTGAGTGTTTTAAAATAAGTTTTCCTATTGTTCCTTCTTGAAAATAGTTAGATAATTCTATGATGAGGTCCAGGCAAGGTTTATCTGTACAATAATTACAGTGTACTTTCAAAATAGTGACACCCATTTTTCACAGGGTATTCTGAGAAAAATCAATATGTTTACTGATTGTCTGGGTACACTCAAACCACCCAGGGAAATCATATCTCCTATGTTTGTTTTTCTAACTAAATTAAAGGTCATAATCTATCTATGTTTTGTTAGCAGTTAGTCTGACTTTTCCTTCAGGTGATAAGGCCATTAATTTAAAACTAAAAGGATACCTATGAAGAAGTTCTAGATGTTCAGCTGCAAAGCTTAACCGCATTGTCCACAGAAGGCCAGTATTCAGGCAGGAACAATCAATAGCTTAGTTTGGACAAATAATCACATTCACAGACTTCCTTTTCACTTCTGTGCTCAGGGATGTCAGGAAATTACCTGTGACCTTCTACAAAAACCCTAGCAAATACCAATAATAGCTGTGGTTGTTGTAAGAACTGGTGAATCACTGACAGAGAGATGTTTCTCATATGTGTTCCCATTCCTACTGCCAAGGCAGCCTAACAAAGGCGCTCACATAAAAAACTGCATTCATTTTCTTTAAGCCAACGGATTTTTATTCAGCTTTTCCTTTTTGCAAGTTTCACCCTGATGTTGCAGGTATGGTTCGGACTGTAGCTTTGGCTTGTCTGTGCTGCTGGTTAGGGAAGGTGCAGAGTGGGTTCTGCTGCCCTATTTATCATCGTCTGCTCCTAAGAGTCTGAAGATTTTTGAGAATCATTTGTCAGCCTCTTTGCTGACAGGAAGTGTGGGGTTTATTACTTTAAGCTGCTAAATCTTTACGCACATCCACTGTGTCATGGTCTTTGCCTGTCCTAGGTGTGCTGGTTGAGCAAGTGCAATTGGTCTGCAACATTAATTTTTAGAAATATT
>JBCJKH010030436.1:0-24583 GCA_039877255.1 Loriculus beryllinus | reverse complement strand
GAACATGATGCATTATTTTGTAGGAGAGAATGCTTTTATAACTGCTGGTGGGAAGAGTTAAATAGTCATCTATGAAAAAAACCAGCTTCCTTCATTTATCAATAGCAATAACAGCAGGGGAATGGGAGAAGCACATGAGGACACTTACTTACGCAGTGTGTGCTTCCAGCCTCCATGAACCCGAGTAGATCTTTCTGCTTCAGAGGTAGGAGCTTGGTGCTTGATAGCCTTCAGTAATTATTTTCTGCCATGGATTTTGTTCATTATGAACCTGTGGAAACTTTTAACTTCTGTAAATTTCTGTGGCAGCAAGTTCCGTAGCTGAATTGGCCACTGAATGAAAATAGCTCTGTGCGGTTGTTTCAAACCTGCCTCATTAACTTTGATATCCTCAGAGTTTGTACTGTTAGTGACAGGAGCTATTTCTTTCTCCATTCTACTACTGATTTTCGTAACGTTTTATAACATATTCCGTTCTTTCCTCAAGACTTTATGTTTTTACACTGATGAGACTTTATCTTTGTTTTTTTCTTTGAATTTCATTGTAATATCAATAACATTTCTTCCTGTATGGGAACACTGCTAAGTTTTTGAATTTCTTTCTTGCCCTTGTACCTTCACCCACATGCGTTCATCTATTTATGACAGTCAGTGCCCAGACTTGGATAAAAGCAGATGATGGCAGTATCAGCGATACCTCCATCTCTGATGGGTTTTCTTTTTTCTGTGGGTGGTTTGGGTTTTTGCCACTTGTTTGTGTAAGTTGTGCAAGTCAGACAAGGACTAGAGCTATTTACTATTTTTTGTTGTGTTTTAGTTTTTGTGTTTTGTAGGGTTTTTTCACCCTAGTTATTGTTACTATGCAGTGCACGGACCTGACCATTAATAGGCCATGACCATCTTGGGTGTAGTGCTGTTTTGGCACTCAAGATTGTCTGGATTGGGGTTTTGGGAAGGTTTTTGTTGGTTTTTTTTGTTTGTTTGTTTGTTTGTTTTTTTGGTGGTGTTTTTTTTTCTTCTTACTACAGCAACTTTTTCTAAATTTCTTTATATTGAATTTCTTCTGATGTTTTAATTATTGTTGAAGTTATGATAGATATTTCTGCAAATCATTGTAGCTGGGTTCTAGTGTTACTCTCCTGACTATATTAGCAACAATATTTTTTTCTGTTTTTCCAGTTCTTTCTGAATCTTGTGGTATGCACAAGGCTCAGACTCCAGCCCTGTGGGAACCCAAGGCTGGCTGGATAGGCCAAAGCCACTGGAAACAGAGGATTGATGCTCTGTTTTTTTGTTTGTTTACCAACCTATTATTTATCCTATTGGGCCTTTTGCTTTTCTCCAGTAGCTTCTTAAGCTTCTTTAGTGACAAACCACATCAAAAGCGTGTTGAAGAAATCCAATATGTTCTTTTCCTGGATGCTTACTAACCACTCCACAGACCTCATAGCACTTTGTGAGCAATGACACCCCAGTATAAAACATATGTTGACTCTACCCAAGTACAGTGATTCTCAGTCTCTTCACTAATTCTTTAATTTATTATACCATCTATCAATTTTCCCATTACAGCTGTAAAAGTCTTTGTTCCCTGTCTTTTTTCCCCTCTTCATTAAAAAAATAGTGTCACATTTGCCACGATCCATTCTCCAGCCAAGAGCCCTTCTTTGTACAGCCCTGTGCTTAAGTACAGGGGTCTGATGGCGCTCAACCTATGCATAAACTCGGAAAGAATACATAAAAGGATTGTCTTAGCATTAAAAGGAACTTAGCATTAAAGCACTGCAGTGCTTACAATGTGAATGCCCACAGCCAGGAAAAAAACACAACAGAGCAAGTCAGGTGTTGGTGGAATCTTTCATATTGATTTCCTTTGGGATGCAACCTGGTAGTCCAAGTATTAAATGCAGCTAACACAAAAACTCCTAAGATCCTCTTTAAAGGTTTTTTAGACTCTAAGCCTAGGTAACTTAAGGTATTAGTCTTCTAATTTTTCCATATATATTATTTACTATAATAATAAATGGTATTATATAGTAGAACTATTCTAAATATATATTTTATACAACATGTCCTGTATATATATCTTTTCTACAGATACAGAGAAATACTAATAATTTGCTTTGCTTTTGAAGGCTATTTAATTGACAAAAGGCAGTGAAGGGTTATAGATATAAGGTGGACAAAAGCTGTGTCTACTTAAGAGACAATTCCTATTATACTACCATGAAAAGTTTTGCAAATGCTGACCACCTTTTTCTCCTGAGGTCAAGGAGGCTGTAAATAAAGGAAACCAATTGGATTACTTTATAATAAATACTGCTTCTTTGAGTCTGGTAAATTTAAATGTGTTTTCTACTTAAACATGACATTTAGTAACAATTTTAGTGTAATGGAAGCAAGAGCTAAATCTAAGAAAAGCAGCAAGGAGTAATTATGACTTATCACTTTTCAATTTCATCTGTCAGTCATCTATAAGGAATTGATATATTCACTGTTAAGTAGCCTAGTAATTAGCTCAGTTTGATTTTGATCCACTTTAATTTCTTAGGGGTAATTGTGAATATTTTACATTTCATAGTATTAATGTCGTTGACATCGAAGCAGACTGGTACAGTAACACAAGTTCAGTGTTAACGTCTGCTGTGAGCTCTAAATACACTGAATTTCCATTTGCCACTGCTGGGCAAGCCCTTAGACTCCTTCAAGTAGCAGAAGGTCATTGCACAGTTAAATGGGGACATACTAATTATGACCTGTCCAAGTATTTTTCAACTGACTGGCATGGGAGAATGGTACTTGGTTGAGGATGACTATTGTGGGTATCCCACTAAGGTGCCACCTACTTATTACTCTGACAAATACCAAGAAATAACAATGCAAGTAGTTCTTTTTTTGACAGGTAACTTTATTAATAATGGTCTTGGATCTGTCGCACCTGTCAATCAGGTGCCAGTCTTTTTTCACACTCTGCGAGACGTTCCGAAGGATAAACTAGAAAGACATAAAGTTAGTTGAAGCTACTAAGACACACATTGAAGGTGGGTCTATTTTGGAGGTTTTTTTCCTTTTTTGTTTTTAAACAGAAGTTTCCATGAATGTGTGCCAAAAAAACTTAAATACATTGAGAAATACAGTAGAAAGACTATATTTACAGTCAATTATAATGGGCACTGCCAACATATCCAATAACAAAAATAAAACAAAACCTTTTTTTTCATGTTTCTTTCATGCTTTTTTTTTTTTCACAGAGATTTTTTTTCCTTTTTAAATATGATTTTGTTTTTTAAAAAATACAATAAGGAAATAATTACATTCTTAATATGAGAACATTATCTTACAACATACAGCCTGGACCAATTAATTCGAAAGTGTCTTTTTAAACAAAACTCGATCCTAAGGTAAGTATTCTTCATTTGAAAAATCAAATTGCCACAATCATCTCAATAAAAACAAAACACATTTGACCCCCCGAATGTTATAATTTGTTTTCTTTCAAAAAAAGCATCACCCATAATAAAAGCCCAAACAGTTTTAAAAAGCACCTGGTACAGTTAACAGGAGTTTGTTGAGGAAGCACAAGCGTAACGTTTCCTTAAAAGACATAGAAATGGTTTAAAATACAAGAGTTTTCCTTTAAAACAAAAGTCATGCTGCTCTATTGATGACTTTGCCTGGTGATCGTGAAATCTAAAACTGGTGAAAATACGAACTCTGTTGCTTTCTATAAAAAAATTGTGCAGCAACAGTGCTCTTCAAGAAAACAGAGTACATTTCACAGCACCAAATGTGGTCTATAGAGAGGTTATTATTTCCCGAGGTTTTTTGTTTTCCTCCTTTGAAATCTTTGGCTGTTACATAGACATGTCACTAATGCAAATTGTGATGGTACCAGTGCACTTACACATTAGAGACATACAATTACAGTACGTGCCAGGTTAGGGGCCATGGCGGCTTTATGGAGCCTTTGCTCAAGGAAAGGCAGAAGATGCTTAATTTTGCCTGCTGCAGTGGGTGGTATGGGTGCCAAGGGCACTATGGCTGCTGAGGGCAATCAGCAACTATGACAGAACAGAAGGCTCTGGCACCGTGGCTCAGATTGTGAGCATGGCCCACCACGCCATAATTTTTGTTTGCACACTTGTGTCTCAGGCACGGATTAAGCCTATTCTTGCCAAGGATTTTTTCTTTCAATGGGACATAGGGGGTGGAAGATAAGAGTAACAATATTGGGTAAAGAAGACAAGTGATTTCGTTTTTGACTACTCTGCATTACTTGATGCTGGACCACTTCTTAATGGCAACTGTTACATCATTGCAAACATTGACTAGAAGCCTAATTTGCATCATAAATATGTACAGATATAAATTAAATATTTATTGAAATATACAAATAAATAACTTAATTTGAAATAAAAAGCCTAAATGAACTTACTTTTGCTTCAAATTTGTTTCTGCTAATATTTCTGGGAACTTGATACTCTTTAGTCCATAGTCATACAGCACAGAATGTGCCCTCTACTTATAGAGTTAGTAAGTAAGCAGATGACCTAAAATAATATATAAAAAGATCCTGTTTTCAGTGAAAACCACACTGACACTTTGCTTCCCTAGTGTATTTGCATTCCTGTGGCACTTTGTACAAAGCATAGTCCCAAGAGGCAAAAAGTCTTTTCTCATATTGGAATCCATTTCTGCTCTGCTAATGTCAATGGATCCCTGTCACTAATTGCATTTGGGACCAGCACACACCCCTGTGTTCTAGCAGCTATCAGTTCTTTCTGATAGCTCTTTGCTTTCAAATGCCACCAGCTCCTGTGGGAAGTCCTCTGGCATCCAGCTCAGCTGGGAATCTCAGTGTACCCTTCAGGAGTTGCACACACCTATTCTTCAAGGTAAGAGACAAACTGTAGGCTGGGACATAGATCCTTGGTAATTACTGTCTTGCCAACTTCTGTTGTTTTAATTACAAGTCTTAAGTAATGATCAAGACTCCAGCCCAAACAGCTGTGATTATCTCAAAATATGAGTAGTATTTTAATTTTTTAAATTAAAGTAATTTCCTAGTCCTCAGTGTCGAGGAGGGAAAAATCTTGAGAATGTGATTAAAGGCTCTCCAAAGGCTTAAAAAAAACCCACAGAGGAAAAATTAAAAGAACCCAACTAATTACGTGTTTTTCCCTCCTGATTTTTAAAGCCAATCTTGAAATTTTGAAGGACTTTAGTTGGCAATTTACTCCATTTAAGTTCTCAGGAGTGACATGGATGGAGACAAAGAAGAACAGATTTTTATCATTTTACAGACTAAACCACAAGACACTGTTTCCTAGTAAACAGAAGTGAACGCCCATCTGAGAAAAATCCCCACTAATTTGTGAAATCATGTATAAAAGTCTTGGAATTACCATCTTTTCAGTCCATTTCCCTCAAAAATAATAGCTGAGGTCTGAAAAAGTGATGGAATCTAAGTACAGCAGTGTTCTATAACTCAAGTTTAACAATACTATATTACAAAAAACCAAAACAAGACTGACTGCATAAGCTATTCTGAATTGCTGTTATCTGTTGAGGATTAATTCCAACTATGCTTTCTCTTTTTCAAAAAAGTATAGAAAAGAAGAAGGATCTAAAAATACCTGTTTGCCTTTTTAAAAAGTCAGGAACAAGTCATAGTTCAACAACATGACCTTTGAAAATGACTGGTACTTCAGAATACTAATTAAGAGAATGTATAAAAATGCACGGTTTTTTTCCAAAGATTGGCAGATTTTTATCTCCCTATGACAAAAGCCTCTGTCTAAAAAGTACCCATGCAATGATTCACAGCTGAGTTGTGTCATCCCATGGTCTTGCACCAGCACAGAGGACAGCAGCACTGATGAGCTCCTGTCTTCCTGACCAAGCAAGCCCTGCCATTTCTGTGAACACATTCTTCAGTTTTCTTCTGCCATGCAAACAGCTAACTGCAGAGAGACTGCCAATGAGCAACACTTTGCCCAGTCACCTCTGTGGCAGACCTCAAAAGTCAGCTTTAACCTATGAGAGTTATGATTTCACATCAATCTTAATGCACTCGTCTTCAGTGGTGTTCAGTCACATCGCCAGTCAGTGCTGTTTTAGCAAAGAGAAATTTCAACTGTGACTTTATGCTCCTTTTAAATTACTGTGGTTGGTTTGGTTCTTTTGGTTTTCATTTTTTCTTTACCAGTGACACTGGAAATAGAGTTACAGCTAATAAAAAGGGCACACATGGTTACACAGCAATACAGTAGAGGGAATACAGGCAAATTAGCGCCAAGCTACCATCAACTTAACAGAATTATAAAACCTCTTATGTTGTATCGCTTGATACGGCCTTTCAGATGAGTCTTTTGCAGCCTATGTCTTGGTCCATAATAGGTAAGGCCTTTACAGGAAGTGAGTGGTTTTGCTATGTTTATGTTCCATTTTTCATCTCCCATTCCTGGAAAGAGGAGAAAGAAAAAGATACAGAAAATGTGAGAGAAATCAGGATATTTTACTGATGTCATCAGATATGCTAAGCCAGATCTGAGGTCCTTAACAGTTTTTCCATTAATTTTGCTGAACCCAGCCTTCTGCCCACAGATTAGTTAGGGAATGCTAACAAGTACATCCTGATAGTGTCCGTGTGCAGCTTCCGCCCCCCTGCAGCTATATTCAGCAACCTTTTTCTAGTGCAGTGCAAATAAGCTGTGTTTGTTTTGTGCAAAGAGTGCTTATGAAGCAAATTCACACACCGCAGTTGGTGTGAATTACTTGGCTGGAGCTGGGTAAGGGAGAAGCTGATTTTGCATCTAAGACTTCCTAACTTACTTGCATGAGACAGTAGGAAGCACTTGATTTAGTGGTTAATGCTCCATCCCTGGCAGTGTTCAAGGCCAGGTTGGACAAAGCCTTGGGCAACATGGTCTAGTGTGAGGTGTCCCTGCCCATGGCAGGGGAGTTGGAACTGGGTGATCTTAAGGTCCTTTCCAACCTAAACCATTCTATAATTCTATGGTATTTGTCACAGCTGACAGCAAGTGATTGCTTTACTACTTTTCAATTTTTTATTATTAAACTCATGGCAGACATACATTTCTGTGGCTAAAAAGGACAACTTACTGAGGCAGAGAGACTTACAGGCAGGGTGAAGAAAAAACAGGTTAGTTTACATTGGATTTGTTTCCTACATACATAATCTAAGTTGAGGTATTGCTTGTCAAGTTAAAGAAATCACTTTGCCTTTCTGTGCCTCAGTTTCCCCACATGTTAGTTGAGGACAATGACACCTACCATCCACAGCAAAGCACATAATCTATGCTTTCACCCATGGCTCATCCATTTATTGCCATTTCTTCTGCTTCACAGGCGAAGTTTATGGGATCACTATAGCTAAACACCCAGTTAAATCAAACTTGAATGATACCTAAAGTATTTCCTAACAGTAATTTAGGAGCTGAAGCAGGATGAGCTCAGCTTAGGACATCCACACGGTACCTACTCCCTGGATCACACACTTACAGCCGTCAGAAACTAATGAAGATACAACAGAACTGGCCTCCAGCTAAAGTAATCCTCATAGACCAACCTCCCAGCTGTTCCTAGCCAGGCACTGGGGTCTACAGATTCCCACCTAGCTACTCTGCAGGCAGCCTGCTGACTTGGCTCCCAACCTGAATTCCAGAATTTAGCACTCATTCCGTAATATTTAAGAGCTCTGACTAAAAACCACTACTTATGCATGTAAATATCTGTTTCTCCTGTTGAAAGCGGTAACAGCATTAGTTTGGCTCAACAGCTGCATAACCATAACACCTCGTCAACCATTGTAAAGCAGCAGTAAAGGTCACAGTTGGTGGCTGCTTTAGCAATAGAAGAATAAAATACCTTGGGTTTAAGCAGGTAGACAATAATTTATTATTTTTTTGTCTTGTGGGTTTGGGAGTTTTATTTCTTCATTTATATAGTGCTTTTATTAAAATACAATATATTTAACGTATTCCATTTTACACTTCAAATTATGGTAAAGCTAACTTTAAAACACGGTATTGGTAAAAACTACATTGCTTTAAAAAGGCTATTAATGTATATTCCGTATGTACACACTACCAAAGCTATAAATGAAGTACTTGGCTAAGCAACTGGGAAGAGAATTTTCTTAAGCATTAAATAAGGCCTAAAAGCAGTAGCTTCTTTTGCAGGTGCAGAAGGATATTTTTCTTTGTTTCCATTTCTCCAGCAGGTTCATGCCAATAGAAGAATGTTTAAGTCAACACTGAGAGCCTGACTGGAAGCTGAGAAACTGGGAGAGCTCCTTTTCTTTTCCAGCCCCTTAACATAAACAAAATGTAAGCTGCTGAGATTCACCAGTCCACCAGTTTTGAAAACAAATCAGAATTAATCATTTCAGTTTCCTTCCTGCACATAACAATTTGGGCTTAGTACTTCATTTGAAATGTGAAATGTTTAAATAATTGTTTTTCTTGTATAGCAAGGAACTTTGGACCAGTTTACTTCTCTAGGAATGCTAATGCCTAATATAGTTTTCCACATTTTAATACAGTCTCCATTTTCAGCCAAGTAGAGATTAAAAAAATTGCAATTAAAATGCTTTCTGACGTAAAAATGTGTTATTACTTTCTAAAAAAAAAAAAATAAAAATAAAAGCACAGGTTACAAACAGAAAAGTTACAAAATAAAAAAAAGTATGCATATATATGTATATGTACAGTATATGTATGTCCTAAATGTGTCCACTTGCTTCTCTATTTCCTTCTTATGTAAGTGCATCAGAGAGGAGAGAGATTTTGATGGAGCAGTTCCCTAACCCACTGTCTCAAGCGCTTCTACCCTAGCAGAACAGCAGTGCAGTGCTGGGGCCTCATTAGCATGATGGTGATGTGAGAGTGGTTGCGAACACAAGGCTGGCTGGTGATAGACTCAGCACCTTCGTGCAAGGGAAGAGCAAGAAGGGAGGCACTCAGTGCATTCAAATCCATACTAGAGGGAAAAAAAAGTAAAATCTGACATTTTGAACGCTTATACAACTCCTTCATAACACTGGGAGATTTGCCAGTTGCTGAAGATGCAAGCACAAGCACAGACATGAAATCTGTTTCACTCCCACATATTGCACTGACATCCAAGCATGGAGAGCCAAGTTCTGCTCTGGGATACTCACGTGTGACGCCCTTAGCCACATCTATAAAGCCTGGCTCACTCGTAACTGCAAAAGGCCAAAAGAATTGAGAGCCAAATTCCACCCTCGCACGTGTACAGTTACCTCCCTCCCCAGTAGTGGGGTGTGCTGCAGATGCATACCTGATGGCAGACTTTGGCTGCAGCTCCTTGCAAATGGGCTGAGCACAGCTTGTGCTGCACTATCTAATTCAGCAAAATTTCACTCAATATTTAGTGCATGAGGTTTTAGGAAAAAGCTGTTAAAGCTAAATTGGATACTTTGAGTTGTTTTTCCCAGGATGGGAATTACGCTTAGTAGCTCCATATCCTTTTTAATTAGCCTAATCTTATATCCAAGATTCCTCTACAAAAGAGTTTGACCAAACTATCACGCTATCCTAAGCACAGCAATATCAAACAGCACAGCAGGGTTTTTCCTGTATGGTATATATTGAGCATAAAAAATGTACTACAGCTGGAAAGTATTTTTTACACCAAAAAATGTTTAGGTTTTTATAGTGCCCTGGTTTCTCCCACTGTACAAATTAAATGGTTGGCTTTAATGTGCCTGTCCAGTGGGTAGCACAAATCCACATTCATTTTGTAAGAAAGAATTGTATTCTGCTAGACCACATTCCCTGTGCTAACATGGAAATGTAAGACAAAGTTTACTGTTAGAGATGGTATCTTTATGAGACAAATTAGGTTATAATTGGAATAAGCTTTAGAGCACATGAATCCTTCAGGTTTGAAAATCAAGCAGCAAACTTCCAGGTTAAACAGAACTGAAACCTATTATGTTGAGTGTGACTGTTCTTAGTTGAATTTAAATGAATCTGGCTAACTGGCAGAAAAAGCAGGTGATGCCCACGAAAAGGATGAGGAAGGTCTCACATAAGGCATAGCAGGAGAAGTAATTCATGGCCTGGGCAATGTAGAGAGGTTAAGCAGGCTGAGGGGAGAGGAAATGGAGACATGAGGATGTGCCAAAAAAACAAATCATTTGAGATGATGTTTTTTCATTATCTACTATGTTTAGCTGCCCTCTCTCCTTTTCCCCACAAGCAAATACATTTTTTTAAAGGAGTAAGAAAAAGGACAAAAAGAGAAAATTAAATATAAGTGTTCTTACCTTTGCTTTTCGAAGGACATGGCCTCGACATGGAGAATTATTTGAGGAGGGAGGTCGCTTTAGAGCTGCTGCGCTGTTCACGGGTATTGAGCATTCAGTATCACTGGTATCACAACTGGAGATTGGGGAATTTTCCAAAGTTCGGTGCTTGAAAATTGGAGACTAATGAAGAGTGGAAAGCCTACAATGAGTTTCCTTCAAGTAGTTACATGGGCAATATTTTCAATCTACACTTAGAACCATAGGATGCTTTTAAAGGAGACCATATTCATAATAAAGATGGATAAATTAAAAAGACATTAGTACAAAAGAAAACAAAACAAAGTGTACATTTTGTGATGAAAATAAAAGTTTGTTTTCTGTGATCAAACAACATTGGGTTATCTGGAGGAATGGACACATTCCTCTCTGGTCCTTCTGATGGCTGCATCTGACACAAATCTATAGCATAAGCCAGGACTGCCATGCTCCATTATGAACATGTGAGATGCAGCCCTTGCAAGGGGTGACAATGATTAACTGCACAAGTAGTCTCCATCACTGCACGATGACTTGGTACATTTAAATCTTGCTGGACTGGAGTAAAATCTTAGTTCATGCACTTTTACAATCACTGAGGACAATGAGGTGTCAGCTTTTGCATGTTATACTAACACACACTGCCTATAATTCCCATGTCTATCCGCTCCCTGCTGTTGTAGAAAGTACACCAGATTTAGGTAAAGAATGCAAATAACACAGAAAGGCATTTAGTTAGTTCTGCTCTTATTTCCTGGGCTTAATACACCTTTTGAGAACACTCAGTTCCCACTCATTTCACGGAACTGAGAATACAGAGTACTCCCAGACCATGGTACTGGGATTTGAGCTTTTAATGCCTTTGCATACCTGTGGGCTTGATGTTCCTGACTTGGGCTCAATAGCCAAGCCCAGTGTGATGCCACCAGCCAAGGCTTTCTTAAGGCTCTCCTTCACCTCAGTCAGTTCTAGCTCCAGGTTTACACGTTCAGCTTCCTTCTGTTTACACTCCTCTTCCAACTTCTTCAACTTGTCTTCAAGAATTACTTGGGTCTTCCTGCCTGTCACCCACAGAAATGTTATTATTTCAATAAGAAGCTTAAATTGACAATTGCAGAAATTATTTTCTTTAAAAACACAAAGAACAAGGTCTGTAAATGTCAGAGACATCACAAAAAAGTTACCTACTTTGCAAAAAACCACTTTTTCATGTAAAACATTTAACAACTGAAATAAGATACTTTCCTTCAGGTGCCTTAGCTAGATTTCTAGTCTCATTCCAAATCAGTATTTTTTCTGTTATTTTTCCATGTCATGACAATATAGTTAGTCAGTCACAATAAAATTGTTCCCATGTTCTGCTTGTCTGAAATCCACATCAGTGTAATTTCATGTGTATGTGCATATAAACACATATATAAAAATACGTATATAAAATAAGTATATACATCTATAGATACATAGTATAAGTACATACGTACACATTATATATTTGTGCAATATTTACATTACATTTAGAAAGCAAATATAGACATCACAGTGTATTGTTTAACATCAAAACCAAACCTCCTGTAGTGGTATAGTATCTTCAGCACACAATGCAAAGCTCTTTGGATAACTAAGCCTATCCAGGGCAGAGTCGAGCACAAAGTAGTGCCTCATACCAGCATTGACTTCAATGGCAGCACGTAGATCTTTTCTTTCTTTTCGGAGCTGAGCCAGCCTATTCCGGAGTGCCTCTTTCTTCTTCAGCAGCTCCTCTTCTTTGCTTTGTAACCTCTTTGCATCTGCCTCCACACGATTCTTGCCATATTTGTACTGCTCTGCATCTGTATGTATTAGATTGTAGTTATTTATAGTCCAAATTAACAGAAAAGCTCTAAACTATTCCCTAAGATTGAACACCAACAAAGCATGTAAAACAGAAGCCAGTTTGCCATCCCTCTTCCACTGGCTTTGTCTCAAGGGCCATGATTCCAGCTGAGTTCTGCAGCATAGCCACAGAAATGATAAAGGATAGGTAAGTGTTTTCTCTTTTACATGGGTGAGATGGGAAATACCAATTACCTTACAGTACCTTGGTTTTCAAAACTGGCCTCGCCATTGTCTGTAGTTCACAGGAAGGAAAGGAGGCTCCTCTTTAGCTCTGAACCCTTGATTTTTAATTGGAAGGGGTCAGAGGAAAAACACTCATTTGCCCTTTTGCCTGGTTTCCATTCCTACTTCAAGTGCTTAAAGCACATGTCTTTTTTCACCAGACATAAAAGAATATAAACATGTTCTCACTTTTTTGATACTTGAGAGTTTTCTTTTTGTAATTTGCCATATAAATGCTTTCATTTCATGGCTCACATGTATTTGTAGTCTAGCTTATATCACAGCCCCTCTACACCTCAGCTCCAGTTGCAGACTCAAAGAAAATAGGTCATCTAACAGATCATTTTGTCTGTCTGCATATCTGAAAGCAAACTCAAAGACACTAAACCATTCCTTACAACTAGCTTTAGTCGGTCTTTGGTAACCTAGATGCCTTTACTCCCACAACTATCTTTTCCAGTATCAATTGACCTGCATGGTTAGAAAGACACATACTTTTTTTCCTAAAGCATAACCCAAATTTCTCTTGATGCCATTAAATCCATGAATTCTTAAAAATTCATAATGGGATTAAAAAACTACATTCATTCCTTCTCTAGAAGAAGCCATCTTTTTTGACTCCATATTTAGAAAATAAGATTACAGCACTTTTTTGGCCTTGTCTTCTTTACACAAAGCAATCCCTGTTGGGAATGTCCTAGAAGCAATCAACCTACCCAGAACCCTCTTTCTGAACATGCCACTCATCAACTGTAATCTCCTCTCTGTGAGAATACTTTTGGGCTGTGTGGTTGTCTTTGTTATTTTGTTATACTGTATTATACTCTTTTCTTTTTCATAAATGGGAGGAGTAAGTCCACTTTTGAGCAGCATAATGTTCTCATGTCTCCACCAGATCCTCATCCTCCTCATCCAATGGGAAGACAGAATTACTCTTTGCCCCAAATGAAGAATCATTACCCTTTTTTGTTTTCTTGCTGCCTTCATGACTTTGCAGCCATGGGTCCACATTTCATATTTATCATTCTTGACATGACAGCCTTTTATCTCGGTGCATGGCTCGAGTAGTAATGAGTCACCAATGCACACAGTATTTCCTTTCAAAGACTTAGTGGGTAGCTTCTACTCAGCCTCTCAGCCACAGAAGAACCACAGTGGTTCTTTATCTTGTTTGCTAAGACGACAGCTATTTTGGGTAGCCTCGTGACCCCACTCACAAGTGAGGCAGCAGTGAGGAATGATACTTACTGGATGCAGTGCGCTTCACACATGACACCGATTCAGATTTCTTTGGCTGACTATTTAAAGTTCTCCCTTTTCCAGTGATCCCATTAGCAGTTGCAGGAGGCTTCTTGCCTTTAAACTGTTTGAAAACAAAAGTACAAATGGGCTCCAGCTATTCCTCTGCCACTGGCATTACAATCACCCTTGCATCAAGGGCAAAGCTTGACAAAAAGACACCTGCTCAGAGAGCGTTAATAGAGAGCACTGATTGAGCTGGAGATCGTGCTTCCTCCAGAGATGAAGTCTCTGTAAGCTACCTGCTCAGTGGGAGCCACACATGCAGCAATCACAGGAAAACCAGGGGATGAACCCCCCATCACTAGTGGCATCACAGTCTCCAAGTTATCTAAAACTTTTGCATTTACTGTGTTAAGAAAGTCATTGTGAGGCAGAAAAGCTGTATCTTTAAATAATTTTATACAGTAAAGCTTCTTGAAACACAAGTTTGTCAGAGTTAATTTCATACAGAAAAAACACAATGGGGTTTGCCACACAAAAATTCAACATTATTTCGTATTTACCTTATGACCTCACCATACTTGTGCTACATGTTTGGGGTTTTTTTAAACAATATAATTATTACACATCTTTAAATGTTAGGAGTTAAAGTATCAATTTCCTCTTATACAACCTCTACTTACTAATTTCAAGCTTTTCTTATTTAAAAAATCCCTCACATAATGGTCAGACAAGCTCTAAAGATTACTAGAAACAGCACATTTCATGCCAAAGGGGAGTCCATTTAGAGGACTCCCCTGCAATGAACTGAACCTTGGGAAGAGCCACGCTCTCTGTGGTCACTCTCAGAAAGCAGCATAGACACAGGCTTAGGTTTTTTTTCAGGGGCAGAAAATGACAGGCAGTAATTTAAATATGGTATATACACACTACATACGATATCATTTAGTGCACATATCTATAATATATATAATGATACATACGTATATTCACTATATATATAACATAGTATATACAATATACAGATCAGTAAAATTCTAGAAAGGCAAATTTGCTGTCACAGCCAGGTCATACTTCATTTTTCTTTTTCTCATGACTCCCTAAGGCAACAGTAGGTGGCTAGATATGCATTCAGGCTGGGTTTGGAAGGTCACATCTATTTTTTTGTTATTATCCACAGTCTGTAAATCATCAAGAACTTGTGAGGAAAGCCTTTCTCAGGCACCACCAATACTTCCACAACGGATTTTACAACTTAGCAAACCTAAGTTTCATTTGCAGTTGTGCTCAATGCCTAAACTCCAAGTGGTCCAGTTTTGTCCCTAGCACTAAGGGTCAAAAATAGCCCAGGGCCCTTAAGATCACAACCAGATAAACAGAACAGCAAAAAAATAAAAAGCTTTGTGAAGTATTAAATAGTACAGTACCTGCGAGCCAGATCCCCTCCCCACAGCAGAGGTATTAGTGACAGACTGAGCAGAAGACAGATTGGATAAGACAGGGTATTTGTAATGGTTAGAGGAGAGTTTGTCAGTAGATGATAACCTATTGGGTTTTCTGTCAGCTGGTGGATAGCGTGCAAAGATTTTTGGAGATGGCAAGTTATCGTACAGGCCTGCGTTATCATAAAGCATTTCTTCTCCAATGTTTCTGCTACGAGAAGAAGGAAAGCCATCTTCTGGTTCCCACTGCAACACACACACTTTGGCAGTTAGTAAACAATACACCACGCAGAACTTCCTAAGTGAAATTAAAACATTAGTAATTCCTTTGACCATAGCAAGTGCTTGGTGTTTAGCAAGCATATGCTCATTACTTACACTTGAGTCAAACTATTTAGAAAGGAGAGGAGGACACAGTGCGGAAAGGAAGTGTTGCATTGCATAGCTCATAGTCTCAGTCCTGCGCATTTTCCATTGTATGAGCAAACTGGTACTATCCTTTGGGTAGGGGGGTTGGAACCAGATGATCTTAACGTCCTTTTCAACCCTAACCATTCTCTGATTCTCTGAGTTATTTGCTGCACCTTCAGTTGTTAGCTCTAGCACTGAGAAGGCACAAACTGACTGTGTTAACAGAGGGATACTCACAGACTACTCAGATGAATCTGTGGGATTACATCTGGTACATGAGTTGTTAAAAGTAATATGGCCTAACAGTTAGCAGAAGCCAAGAGGGTTTTACTGGTGGTTTTTTTCTCTTCCTTCAGGCTATATGTCTTTCTAGTGAATACCAGCTGTTGGTACACTTGCATTACATTTTATTTGCCGAAGAATTATTATTCTGAGCTAACCACCAAAAATACCTACAGGCCATTCCTTCTTTTATTTTTTCTTTTCAGAAAAATGGAAAGCTCAACTCAGTCATTCATTCAATTAATCTTAAAAGAAACCAATTCAGTTGCCAAATATCCTTCTTTAATCCATCCTGGCTGTGGCAGTACACTACTCATACAAAGGCATGAGCACATCCAAACATCAAAGCACTACACATACAGACTACTCACCACACATGTGGTTGTGTGTTGTTCCCAAGAGGGGCTTTATACCATCTTTCTGACATTACTAAGACAGAGGACTGAACTTGCAGTCCACTTCACACTTTAAAACTCTGAATTTCTCTTCAGTTTAGCCTCAGAGGAGGCCTTTATTAAGCAGCTCAAATCAAGGGCTGACACAGGTTGTAGCTGCCCTGTAAATCTTTCTGCGGACCACATATTGCCATGGGTTAACATTCACTATGTGTTAAACCCTATTACACATCTGCCTACGATCAATTTATGAAGATGAAGTAACCACTGTGGTCCTCCTTTGGGGTGAGCAGTACCTGCTGCCATGAGGAATGCAGGCCCAGGGACTGAGAAGTATTTGGGTTTTGTTCGACTGACACTAAAATATGCCTTGTGTAACTAAGTCAGTCCTTCACTTTGCCAGGTCCAGTGTGATCTAAAAAATACCCCCTCAAGTGAGTATTATATTCAAGGATTTGGCAACAAATTGTCTACAGGCAACTGCTTTCTCACGCTGGCTCACGTGCAGGTTAATGTAAACAATATGTCCCACATCCCTCATACTCTGTAGGTGTGAGAAGTTTGCAGCCCCAAATCAAAAAAAAAAAAACCAAAAGTGGGGCTTTTTAGATAATATAATTTTCAGATGTCCGTGCGCTCAACACATGCAAACCATTTGTTCTGTGCAAATTCAATTCTTACCGATCCATTTATGCAGGGAACATCATCATAATGAAGTGCCATTCCACTTGGACAGGCGTAGCCATTGGCAGTGCTTCCCCGATACGGATTTGTAGATATAACCCTTCTGTTCATGAAACTGAAAAAAGAAAAAAGAAAATACAATAAACCCCAGTGCTTAAACCTAATTCTAAATGATGATTCAGTGGTATGTTCCTTGTATCTGATTATGTAGCCTGGAAGCATATATTTTCTCACTTTCTGCAGCATAGTTTTCCTTCTTTTGCTACTTACATGTCGCTGAGAGCAGCCAGTATTACAACATATGTTCCTGTACTCCATTTTTACAGTGGGGATACAACTGTGTGAAAGCCAAGAGGGCAACAGCTGTAACTGCTCAGTGGCATGTTTACATGGGAACCTGCTGTTATGAACCAGCTTGCCACTGTCCCATAAAAGTTCCCTTGTTGTCTGCACTGGGGAGAAGCAGGTGTTTCTGGGTGCATGCAGGCTCAGGGGGATGTGAACTTAGGAACTGGGAGAAACAAAAATCAAATCCAGGAAAGAAGGAGAAAAACAAAGTGTAATTCTGATGAATTCTAAGTTAACATATCTCAAAAACTTGCTGAATAATTACTTTCTTAAAATCTGGGAATTTTTCTTTTCCAGATCAAAACTTTTGGCTGGATAGAATGTGCATAATGGCACTACGCTTCCCAAATCTGTCTGGGTAATTGCTCATGCAAATACACTATATGCTTATTCTTGCTCTGGTTTACATGATGTATCTGAGTCCTCTGGAAACTTAAAAAAAAGATATTTTATTTTATTTTATTTAATTTTATTTAATTTTATTTTCCCTCCTCTCTCCCCAGAATCAACCCTGTAGCTTGAGTTCTGCAGAAGTTACTTACTGGAGTTACTGGAGTATCATGGACTACTTTGGGATTGCCAAGATCAAACAATGCAGAAAATGGCAGAGTCACACCCAATAGAGATAACAACCCCAAGAGTGAGTTTTCCTTTGTAGCAACCAATGAAATTGAATGAGATATAGAGTGAGATTCCAAATAATTCCTACAGCTTCAGGTGTATGTCAATGGGAAAACAAAGCTTTCCATCCCAAACAATGGAACTATTCAGACCCTGTGCTGACATTCATAAAATATGATAAAGCACTGCTAAAGTAGAGAGGGTCTTCCGTAGTGCTGGCCAGAGCTCAAGAATTCTGTGGTTTCAACAGTTGCTTTCTTTTGGCTAGTCTATTGAATTTCTCATTCAGAGGGAGACAGACCTCATCCAACCGTGACTCACCTGAGCTGCAGGAGACCTGGGCTCACAGGAGAGACAAACCTGTCCAGTTCAGTGTGAGCCTTTCAGGGCAGTGCAGATATGGAACAACTATTAGACCCTTAGAAGCTTTTCTTACTTCAAACAACCAAACAAAACCCCAAGATAAATTCCATGATTAAATAATGTTCTTAACATTATCGCATTTCACACTTCATTAGATATTATTAAAGGGCTGCATTTGTTTACTGTTCCTCTTAAGGAAGAACATTACTCAAGTGTTTCTGGTTAGTCTAAAGGAATGCATTTGGGGTTGCTATTGTACTTCTTTCTATTTAAGGAGCTTAAAGGAGTGATGCATAATAACTAGGTCTGAAAACTGGGCTATTCATTAACAACATCTGATACATCTGTAGTAACTCCACCAACAAAGGAAGCTAATATTTATCGTAGTATCTGCAAACACTTCACAAGCATTATTTCACTAAGCCTCATTAATCCTGTTTACAGATGCATTCGTGCAAGTTAATTGTATTGGGTAACTGCTAGATGGGAAAGGAAATAAAAAAAAAACTGGAAGCATTTTTCCTTCAGCCTCTCCTAGATACCTAACCATTTAGATGAAGAAAATTGATGGCACTATTAATGAGGAGCTATCATTTTGCAAAGTATCAGTCTCAGGAAACCAATGACCAATAATCTGAAGTGAACGTGTGATAATCAAGCTTTAATGGTAACTGCAGTTAATTTGAAATACTGATACTCATTCTATGAAGGACAATACTATTTTACTAACACTTCAGTATCATTGTAATTTCTCCTCATTTCCTAAGAGTAGTTGAAAATCAGCAGCTACTCCAGTTGCTTATCAACAACCTCTTACAGCCTTTTAAAGACACCCAATGAATTTTAACAAATTCTTAATAGGGGAATTCTGCTATTTTGCAAGTTGTTTGACATTCCTTTCCAACATGTGGTTTAGTTGCCTATGTTTTTTCACTTGGCTCCAATTAATATCACATTTGCCCAGGAAAGGAAAGCCATGCAGTATTCGGGGGAAAAGGTTTCCATTCTATTTCTTTCTTAAATGTGGTTATTGCTAGATGCTGACTGAAGCAAAAATAGACGTCATCACAGGATAAACTTTTTGAGCCCTATTAACTTCAAAACAGATATTCACGTGAGCCTGTAAGCTAAGTGCATTTTGATTCTATCAAAATTATCTGTTTTTCACAAAACTGAGCTTGTGGTAACACCAAGTCACTTTGATTTCTATCAGAAGTCATTCAAACCAGGTCCTGAATGAATGGAGCTGCATGTTTTCACTCCCTAAAGCTCTTTTAATACCTTGCCAACAGCAGAAGAATACTCTTTTGGAAAATACATATGGAATGTGATTCTCTAATGTATTAATTCACACACATTACAAATCTGTGTTTGGGGGTTCATTTTGCAGCGAGGGGCGACACCTTTTCAGGCTGTCGTCTCAGGCCACCCACTTTCTGACCATGGGAAACCACAGTGAACATCTGTATGAGGGCATTCCAAATGTCCCAATTGTTCCTTCACTCCCTTTTCTAAACAACCTCATTTACCCAAGGAAAAATGACAGTCTTTTCCACCAAAGACTACTTTAATGCTAACCTGACTTGAATACGTAAATCATTATATATGCTAAGTGTACATTACATTTATGAGCATGGAATCAGTAATGCGTAATTCACAGCACTGATTTGTAATTTAAAGTTTCCATGCTATGCCCTAGACACCTTCCCAATTTCCACCTCCAAAATTTAAACCCAGAATTTAATTGGACTGGGGTGAGCTTGATGAAGTTTTTAATTAATCATAAAGAACTTGAAAAGGAAACACTGAGAATATGGCATTCAAAGACTCAAATTTGTCATACATTTTTAGTGTACAGCACATATTGGCCCATATATCCTGTATATGTTGGCTATATGTACAACAAATAAAGCCAATAGATAAACAAGAACTATGTAGCTGCATATTTCAGCATATGTGCTCTCTCAAAGGGATACTTCTAAGACTTCAGGCAAAGTAAAAGATTAAAATGTAGCATTTGATGGGGAAACACTGCAAAAAGGAGTAAAAATGTGAGTAAAGTTGGAGAGTCTGTATCTTTTACAGACAGAACTTTTACAGGATGCCAACACCATAATCATAAACACATCTAACATGATGTGATGCTGAAACACTTCATAAATTCAATATCTGGCAATGGGGGAGGTGGATTTTGATAAGCTGCGTTGGCACTGGAGTTAACATGCAGATATAAATTCTTAGAGCACTGGAAATGCCTCTCACCAGAAGGTTTGTTTGGCAGCCTGAATGACGCTTGCAGTCATTTCCACGTCAATGTAGTCATAGTGCAGAGCTCCAGGGTCTGTTGATGACCCCGTTTCTGCCAGCAAAATTCCTATCCATCTGCCCATGTCTTCAGAAGAGGATGCCTGTGGGGAGAGGGTAAGAACATAGGTCACCAAGCTAAGGATTATTGCAAAAAGGAGCATTCTTCTTTTCTTTGCTGACAAATTGCCACCATATTTTACAAGAGGCTCTGGTTTCTCTCAGTTGAACTCCTAAAAACATCAGGATTTCTTATTAAATCTGCTTTGCTAGAAGGAGTGCATATTTAGTAAGCTATGTACTCATCAGTTATGATGCAATACAAAGTGGGCAATCTCCAAAAAAGAAGAAAAATAATTGAGAAAGAAAAATAAAAGCTAGTGGATTTAGATTCAAGTCATGCTTATTTTAGACTTAAGAAAATTGAAAGCTATAACAGAATTATTTTCCTCTGCTAGGCTGGAGGCCTTCAGTTTGCATGAATTCTGAAAAGAAAATGTTAGTGCTAAGTAGAAATGAGGAGATGGGTGAAAAGAACAAAATAGTAGAAGAGATTTTAATGTAGTTTTTGAAAAATACCACTAAATTTGTCTAGATGACAGAATTTATTTCCATAATGGCACAAGTAAAGACATGAATACTATTAAAATAATTTTAAAGTTTTCATATTTTGCTTCAAGTCATCAACTCAAAAGTTAAACATTAGCAAGATAAATAATGGAAAAAAGAGGGGGTGGAGAGGAAACTGGGCAGTTTCCAAATTTCCTGTTCTTTTTAAATATTTCATTGCCTTTCGTAGTTCTTTGAACTGCTATTTTTTTTCAACTCTTCTGAAATACTCAGATGTAACAGGCCTAGTTGCAAGGTCTGAAGATTGATGTGACCTGCAGTCAGAAACCCAACACTGTCAAAGTGTCCATATGGCCATTAAAAGCAAAAAGTTACCTCCTCCTATAACTTCATTATAGAATCATAGATTCATACAATAGTTAGGGCTGGAAAGGACCTTAAGATTATCTAGTTCCAACCCCCCTTCCATGGGCAGGGACACCTCGCACTAAGCCATGTCATCCAAGACTCCATCCAACCTGGCCTTAAACCCTGCCAGGGATGGAGCATTCACAACTTCTTTGGGCAACCCATTCCAGTGCCTCACCACCCTCACAGAAAAAAACTTCTTCCTTATATCCAACCTAAACTTCCCCACGGCTTTTCATTTCAGCTTTCAAACTATTACAACTGAAGCCCCTCAAAAAATCGTGACCCACCTAAGAGATGGATTTATGACCTTCTTAGTGGAAGGAGTATGCTAGTGTGTACATACGCAGTGTGTCAAGAGACTCACCAGATTGCTGGCACATTGTATTTCTCACTGCAGAATTACCTCAATACAGACTGAACAAAAGGACACAGACAAATGAGAGTTAATATCTCTAGAGTTCCCATCAACAGTGATCCATTATTTAATTATTGCTAAGCTATTAACCCAAAGTAATTATATCCCTGATGTAAAAGTGTGCCTAGACAAGGAGCAGGGATATTTTAGTAGCAGGTCAAGGGAAGGTCAGTGTGGAGAGAAGCATTTTACTGAGAAGATTTCTGAACTGCATTAAATTTCAGTTCTCTCTTTGCTAACTCTTAATAGTTCTCTTCTTTTTCCAGTATTTATTATACAACTCTGCAATAATATCATTCCAAAGATACTTCTTTTTGGAATGGTCAAGTTGTAAGAAAGTGCTTCTCTAATACAGTTTGTGGGTGTTCTACAAGTCATAGTCATCAGCAATCAACACACCTCAAGCACAGCAACTTCCTGCCCATTTCGGAGCAGGCGGAAGGTCAAAGGATGCTTTGAATCCAGCCCCAGGATGACTTCACAGCCACGGAGAGGGATAGAAACAATGTGCGTTTTCAGATCTGTCCTGTCCTTGTGGAAAATGAGTTTATTATCTTTCACTCTGCACCAGCGCTCACGCCAACGGTTATTTGAGAGCACATTGAGATATCCTGCAATAAAATAAAACGTGAGATATTTTAATCCTGACTTTTTTTGAAAACAAAAAAAATATAACCAAGAAAAACTTACTTGTCAGTGTAGTGCTAGCACTTTAACTACTTATTTCTTTTATAATAGAAAGTCCAGATGGGTTTTAGGAAGACAAGTAAATGACCCTGCCCCACTTCTTTTACTGAAAGCTTTCACTGTGCCAATGATCTAGGAAAAAACATACAAAGATGTGATCCTGCTCATGTGGCAATGGCTGTTCTGTGTTAGTTCCAGCAGCAGCTGGATGAGGAGGAGCATGCCAATCCCTAAGACTTTAGTAAGAATAGGAGAGGGAGAGTGATAAAAAGGTACATATACAACTGATGTGCTCACACAGAAGACCCACTTTCTCCATGGATAATGCATTTGATAACTGGCTGACCAAAATTTGCTGAGAAAATCTCAACTCATATTATAAAATCAAGTGATAAGCTACCTTCTGTAACATCCAAAATCAGTGCTTTGAAGACCTACATAGCATTGATGCTATATGTTCTAATTGCTTTCAAAAAAAAGAATACACATTTGGTTTGCAACACATTTAAAGCAGAATTTAGAAGATCATTACTGATGCCAATAAAAACAATATTCACATTGATTTACAATTCAGGAAGTAAATGTATGTGAAATTTAGCTAAACTTGTAGACAAAAGTTTAAACAAAGATTATTTTTCTTTCCAGGTTAATACAGGACACTTAGAACAAATCAAAATGTAATTAAAATTTGCCCTTTAAAAAAACCACTTTTCTTACCATGCTCTGTGTCAGATACAGTATCTAGACATATAATATCATTAAATGAGCAGTACTTCCTTCTCTGTCCATAGCAACAATCATTCCAGACTTAAACATTTATATCAGGACAATTTTCCTGTCTTATTTAGTTTGGGAATGAAAAAGAAAAATACTAAAGAAAACAAACTACTGCTTCTACATTATAATAGTACATGAATTCACCATGTTGCTGTTTCCAAACAGGCTATGAGGAGGGAAACAAATGATATCTTGAACAGGCCAGAATTTACATAAAATAATGTCTTCAGTCTCAGGTCTGATTTTCATTTAATCTTGTTGGATAGCTATCTCTTTGGTTTTCATTAAAACTATGACTTATCATTAATTTTTCTGCATTTTCCTTCCAACATTATGGTTCCAATGTCAAAGCTTGGTCCAACAGGATACAGCAGGATCAGAACTGTGCACATCTTGGAAGGTGCCATAAAAAGGAAAGATGTGCACAACCCTCTGATTCTGGCTCCTTGATCACACTCTTCAGCTCTTCTCCCCCGTCCTGTAACAAAACCCTGTATAGCTTTGCATTATACTATAATCCCTAGAAATGGAAAAACTTTCACGTGCAAGCCAGCTGGTTTGTTTTGGAGTGGGAGTCCTTTTTTTTCAGACAGCACTTGTTTTTTCCCTCTGCTCCCAGCACACCACTTGGAAAAACTCTTCCAAACCCTCCAACTTCAGTCGAACTAAGCAGGATCCCATGCTTTTTCTCCCATATATCCTTATGCAAACCTTCAACAGATGACATGACCAAAATGGCCTGAGTGTGTTCCCTGTTGAGGCATTACCATTTCAGCTTAGCCCAGGTGGTCAAAGACCAGGATTCATAGAATCACAGGATCACAGATTAGTTAGGGTTGGAAAGGACCTTAAGATCATCTAGTTCCAACCCCCCTGACATGGGCAGGGATGCCTCACACTAGACTATGTTGTCCAAGGCCCTGTCCAACCAGGCTGCCTGTTCTTGCTTCCACTTTCTATAAGCTTCTTTTCTGCTTTTAAGTTTTCTCAGCAGTTCCTTATTCATACATGGAGGCCCATTTCTTTCTTGTCAGGATGCAATGCTCCTGAGCTTGGAGCAGGTGATCCTTGAATATCAACCAGCAGTCTTGGGCACCCCTCCCCTCTAGGGCTATATCCCATGGAACATTACTGAGCAGGTTTCTGAAGAGGCCAAAGTCTGCTCTCTTGAAGTCCACGGCAGTGAGCTTGCTGTGTGCCC
>JBCJKH010030435.1:0-11704 GCA_039877255.1 Loriculus beryllinus | reverse complement strand
ATTGAGAAAAGATTTGAAAGCTTCATTTACCTTCACCTGAGACTTACCAGCGATCATGCTGGATTTGATAGCACTTGAAATTTGCTAGAAATTCTTTACATCCCTAATTCACCTCCTTCCCCTCTAACAAGATCAGCACTAGTTCAGTTACATTATTTGCCTTCAAATTAATTTAGGTAAGTCCTATGGCCTGTATGAAATAAGAATAATAATCATCACACTACATAATGTGTCCTGATACATAATCCTATTGCCTCCCCAGCACACGCACACTAAGATTAATTGTGCTACACATCAGCCCAAACAACATAGAAAGTCTTGTTAGATCATCCATGCAATGCTGTTTTATTAATAAAACCACTTATAGATACTATGTGATTACATTTGAAGATTTATCTTGATACTGTTCATGTACCTAGACAGATACTTCTGTTTCTTTCTGCATAACTGTACTTACAGGTATTGTATCAAAAGCAAAAGATATCCAAAGGAAGTAAAATTTCTGAGTCTTGCTACAGGCAGCCACATCAACATCAGTTAAGAAAGACTCTTACCTGGCAAAGGACACCCTAAGATTTCCAGTCTCATACAGATGCTACCTTCTTGGAACCAGGACCGTGGGTTTATACGGATATAACGAGCAACCAGTGGCTCTGGCAACATATTGAGAACTGGGATCTCTTTTTCACTGTTTCCTTCAAATATCTATGCAGGCCAAACATACAAAAGTGGGAGATCAGCTCTTCAAAAAGTCTTTTAGCACTTTGGGTAATAGAAGCAAAGTCACATGGTACAGCCCCATGATAATAGTGGATCAGGCCAGAACTGCTCTCCAAAGAACACAATCACCCCCATGCCTCTCAGAGAGGGGATTCTACACTCTCTCTGGCAATAGGCTCCTCGTGGGCATAAGCTGTCCTCAGGGATCATCAGACTGATGCTAATCCTTGCATGGGCCATGCAACAAGAAACATATCACATCACAGGCTGGATCATTGCAAGGGTGGCATTCACATCCATAGGCAGACACATGCAGGTTTGCAACATAGGGTATTCCAGATCCCTCTCCCTATTATGTGATTTGCTCCTAAAATTAGGGGAACAAGTAAGAGAAATTGCTCTATAGTCTTTAACTGACCAATCTGGCAAATCAAAACTCCATGTGGACAGCCCCACATTCCCACCTCTGCTCTTCATAAAATCTCTGTTATGTGATACTCACCACATCTCCAGATTCGTTTCTGACAGCAGTCCATGCATGACTGTCATTGCTCACCAATACTCTGTAAGAGGTCACCCAGTTACTCCTTGAAAAAGACAAAGAGTAACTAAGTTATTTTTTTCATAACTTAGAATGACTCCAAGTTGTGTTTAGTGTAATAAAGCTTGCAAGACTTCTGCAAATGGAAATCCCATGTGGCAAAGTCATGTCAACTCTCGGCTGAAAAAGTGACATGCAAATCTAGACTCAACAGCTCATTAAAGCAGCCTAGCACATAAAAGCAAATAAACAGCAAGATAATATTCTGGGGTTCCAGGAGGTAAGGGATTACTGCTCTCCTTTCTTTTTATATGCAGAATCTGGGATAAACAGCTTATCGAGAACAGACGCACCCAGTGTTCAGAAATCTTGCCTTTTCAGGTACAGAACATTCATTATTTCTGCTGTGTTATGGGAGAGGATGGAAAAATGTGATAAAACCTCTAAGAAGAAAAGTCTGTGAATTTCAACCAGAAAAATTTCCATTTCTTCCAATACAAGAATGACTGGAGCCTGCAGTTATTCCTGTATTTATTAGCAATAGGTAGGAACAGAGAGATAATTCTGTCTTTGCACAGCAGAGTCCAATTGATCACAGCACTAATGCACTGCTACAATACTTACATCCATCTTCAGCAGGCTGATCTATCTAGTGGCCTGTTAACCAATTTACCCTTTAATTTAAAGCAAAATCTTCATTTGAACCTAAATTGTGCCTTGCCCTTTCTTTTTTTTTTTCCACATAAAGAAGAATAGTAGATTTAAAGTTGTGTAGCTTTTATACTGTCTGTTCCCTGCAGTAAGGTGTATACAGCTCTGGAGAAGGTAATGCCCTGATTCTCTTCTCATATTTGTTGGTCTGAAAAGGCAACAGTAATATATTCTTTTTTCCCAAACACCTTCCTGGTTTCAACACGCAGTGACTTGGAGGAGAGCTGTGTCTTGGAGGTGAACTGTGTCTTGGAGGTGTGTTTGTACCATAAAGTCAGTCCAGGATGATTAACTTCTATACTCTTATACATAAACTGATTGTGCGTAACCAGCAGTCCTCTAGAGCAGTCATTCTTGAACACAGGCTCTCAGCTAAGCTACAAAGTCAGACTGGGAGTGAAACCAGGACAAGGAAAGCTCTTAGGACGTATGGGAGAAGCATCAGAGCATATGAATCAGAGATCAAGGAGTACCTGGAAGGACAGACACACTTAAGAACAACTTCCCCTTGTAGCACACCCATACAAGCACAACTTTGTTTGCTTTTTGATCTTTTAAAATCAACAAATACCTGTAAACTACCTATGAACATGCAACATTAGCCTTTATGATTTCACATGAACATGCAACATTAGCCTTTATGATTTCACATGAACATACAACATTAGCCTTTATGATTTCACATGAACATACAACATTAGCCTTTATGATTTCACTATGAGATTCAGGCTTCTGGTGAAGACCAAGAAAAGAACAGAGGCAGAACAAGAGCAAAATCACCAGCCACAAGACCAGCACAAGTTCACTCAGCTTCATTTTGTACAAAGTAGTGACCTTAAGATGATGCCAAAGTAAATGTATAGCAGCAAAATATCTATAATTTTACTCAGAAAATGAAATAGAATGAAATCAAAACTGGTGCCACTTAACATAAATGATTCAAACTGTTGTCCAGACTTACAATGGCACCTAAATCCAAAGACTAAGTAAGTGTTTATTAGGATTTAGAAAAGCACTTCTGTATGTAGGCATACTAATACTCTCCAAAGTCAAAGAGGAGATATCATGGGATCTTCAAAAAATGACTGAACAAACCCAGCTCTGTTACACACACTAAACCAGCCCTTTGCAAATCTTCCACCAGCCTTCTTTAAGGACTAGATTTTGCTGTTCATGTTAGTTTGAATGGAAAAATCTTGACTAATGCCAAGCAGACTGAACTTATTATCATATGAACAGATGAATATACCTATGACTTGTGATGGACACATTAACTCAATGCTCATTAAACAACTGTAACAAGTTAGCAGCATTCTGAAAATACTAATTGTCTGCCTGTCAGTGGAAGATCTAATGGGGTAAGGGATTTATAGGGGATTTGTTACATGCTGGCATCTTAAGTCTGTAAAATGACATATAACAAAATAGACAATGGCATCAGTGTGTTACATAGGTTTCTACTAATTCTTATGAAAAATTTAACTTTTTTCCTTCAACTTCTTTGTGTAAGTTAAAGGAAGGCAGATACGCTTCTATCAGGCATGAAAATTAGGAATTTTGGAGGTCAACATCAAAACTCCAGGAAGAGGGAGAATAGCTTTTTCTGCTTGGAAGCAAACCAACCAACAAAAAACAGCACCCAGAAATTGAAATCAACCACCCCAGTTCAAGAGCAAAACTCGTGGGTTTGGATGGTGGTGGTAGTGTACATATACAATGCATATTAAATGGTGAGGGTTTTTTTGGTTTAGTTCTTTTGGTGGTTGGCTTTTGGATTATTTTATTATTATTATTATTAATATTAATATTCTTGGACATTTTTCAAAATCAGGCTAAATGGCAATGTCACAAATCAAACAACATCATTGCTTCTGAAATATTCCAGGGCCTTTATCAGTTCAGTTGCACAAATAAGATCAGAAGAGCAAGCAATACATTCATTACACCAAGAAAATGAATCTAAAGAGAATACCACAGTCACAAACGCAAGACAACAGTGGACATTCTTCATAATTGAGAGTTTTGTAAGAAAATCATGGCTTTTGATTAAAGAAAAATGGGAATCAAAGTTTTTAACAGAACCAGCTCATTTTAGTGGCAAGAGAAATTGTTGCTGTTGCACTGCTATTTTCAAGACAGGGCTTTTATTTCCAGCATTTTAATTATCTCATTCCCTACAGTCACAAAGGTGCAAAGTTCTCCCAAAAGAGAACGCATATTTGTTAGTTGTACACATTTACCATCTTGAGTGGCAACATGCTGTTCAGAGGATGTCTGCCAATTAAGATACAAAATGGATTACATCCATTCTTTTACATTTGCAGTATAGGAGGACTACAGAGGGCCATGGAACAAGATAAATCCATGTAATGTATTAGATCACACACCACATCCTGTTAACTGTGCTTGCCTATAAGGATTAAACATCCACTTTGTATTTTTTGAGATGCAGAATAAAAGCCTCATGGGTGATCAGATCCTTCTCCCACTGGCACCAAATGCAAAACTGCCTCTAGAGACCTAAATCCTTCCCCCTTTTTTCCAACATCATAAGAAAAATGGTTTTTGCCAATATTAAGAAGGCTACTGTAAATTCAGATTTACCTCAGAAAGAGCATCTTCTGCTTTAAAGTCATGTTTCCCATGGTGGGGAAGGGGAATTCTGCATGCGTTCATGTGTTCAGAGTATCTGGAAAACTGGCAGAAGCTTCTGACCAGGCAGCTGAGTATTTTTAAGTCCCAAATATTTCTACAGGTACAGACCAGAATAGCATTCAATGTTCTAAATCTTCTCAAAAGCTGCAGATTTTCTATGCACGCGCAGCATAGGTTGTCTTCTAGGAAGCAGATAGATATGTTGCACATGCTCAAATCAATCACCAGTCTGTTTACATTAAGCACAGCTCTTCCTGGAATTGAAGAGCTTAATATCTACACAGTGCTCTGTTTATTCATGTAGACACAGAAATCTAAAGGTTTTTCGGGGAAATCCATCACAGAAACATGGTAGCTAAGGCAAAGTCTTTTGTTAGCAGTAGTATTGAGGAATGCCATCCATGTCGTCATCTGACAAGGAGATCCATCTCACTGGGTTTGGGATTTGCAGACATTAATTTCTGCACATGGAATCTTTTTGGGACCCATCAGCACTAAGCAATAAAGCTATCTAAGGAAAGCTGAAAGAATGCTATAATGCTTTCTAGTACTTTGGATGTCCCTACAATTGCTATTGAGAAGCTTTTCTAAAGTAACTCTATGAAGTCTTCTTGGACTTACCATTATATGCCTCAGAAAAAATACATATATTTATTGGTTTCATAGAGTCAAGGAGACACCATTCGGGGAAGTCCTATGCCAACATTCAGAGAAGAGCGTGTTAGCTATTAAGGTCTTTCTTGGCAGGAAGCTAGGCAATACAGAAGTTATTGCATGACAGTACCTTCAGAAGTGTTTCAGGTTACCTTTAGTTAATCTTACTCTAGCAAATTGCTACTTACATGACTGCCTCATTTATTCCACCAATGTTTGAAAAGGATCACGAGATACAGATTTGGCAGGAATCATATGGGTTCAGGTGCTTCCCATTAATAATCCTTTTTAAAATTTATGCCTGCCTTATCTCCTCAGGAGAAACCCACCAGGAAAATCTCAGTATCTATTGCCAACATTAATCAAGTCATTTCACAGAAAGTAGATGCAAAAACCAAAATAGGATTCAAAATCACTGTGGTGAAGTTTTTAACTGTTATTAATTAGTTGGGGTTTATCTGTAATGCATTAGCTTTAGACACAGCTTATTTGAACATGTGTGAATTTAAAGTCAGTTTCTTGAGATGCATGGAAATACCCAGACTGTCCACTCCCATCTAAAAAAGGATAAACTGAGGGGTTAAATGACTTGTCCAGGGACACAGAGGAAGCCTGAATCAAAGCAGAGAATTAAAAACAGATCTCCCACAGCCTTAGCAGCTTCCTGCTTAGAGAATCAGCTTTTTTCCTTATCCAACCGCAGTAGCATCAGGCTAGTGTGTAGGGAAAGACATCATGACAGCACCAGAACAACAAAACATCCTTCTGCCTTGCCTTTCCCAGTGAAACCTGCTTACTTTTCTCTATGTGTATTACACACCTAGAAGAATCTCAACCCAGCACAGCACTCAGTGAGTGCTAAATGAGAAGCAGTGGAGGGATGCCAGGCTTTTGGCTGCCCAGCTTCCAGCAGGTAAGTACATCAGCTGAGACTTCTGACTATTTGCGTTTGGTTTTATATTGTTTGAACTGCGCTTGCTGCATGTAATACCTTAAGGCCAAGCTCCTTAATTATGGAAAGCTGAATAAGCAACAAGGGAAGTAAATCTGATACTCTTATCCTGGTCTCTAAGGATGTATTTCCACATCACTAAAACCCCACATGGTTTGAGATAAGCAAGGGAAGTTGTCAGGTGCTGGTCAGCAGAAGCCAAAGGCAACAGTGGAAGAAATGTTTGGGATGCGACTAGCAAACATTGGCAGAGTTCATGTTAGCATCATCTGCAATGGGTCTGGCTCCAGCTAGCTATCTTATTCTGCTGTTATCAGTCTCATCTTTCTGCATTACAAAACCCTAAAATTAATAGAAAACAGAACCAGAAAAAGACATAGATGTGCCTCTACCAATAATATATAAGTCAACAAGCCAAAACACTTGAAATAGTAGAATATCCATACAAAAACCAGCATGCTAGGCAACCCTTAGATTAAACTGTACTAGTGCAACAGAATCAGCATGCTGGCAATTAAATGGCTTTCTGCTTGAGAAGTAATTCGTAGTCTCATGCAATTAAATGCAAAGCCATTAACATTAATATTCTATAATAATATTTATGCTGATAAAATTTTAAATCACCCATTGCAAAACAGTTTTAAAAGGAAGCCAAATCAAAAAATGCTCAGGCTCACCACAGGTAGCTCAGCAAGCTTCACAAATTAATTCAATCAGTATGATTTAAGAGCTGGAGCTTGACTAGCAGGCAAGGGTAATTCTTTTAAATAGTTGAAATTCTGAAAGTTTAAGTTTTAAAATAGCTTCTATCAGGCTTAAATGAATACACTGAAATCAGGCCCTGCAGAAGGCCTGGAAAGAAAAGCTCAGGGCCAGAATTTGACTTGCATAGAATGAATTCAGCAATGATTTTCATAGTGCTCTTCTCAACGAGGAGGAGTTGGGGTTGCAAATGTGCTTCCCACCTGATGGGTGTCACTTATATAGCCAGGTTTTGACAAGATTTTGGTCTCTGACTTTCTGATCTTTCTAGAAAATCCAGTGCTAGCTGTGGATATTTCCTTTAGCTCTTGTACAGTAGATAGTAACATCTGAAAGTGTCTTTGCGGGGTCAAAGACATCTTCTGCCCAAAGATTTTATGGTTTTAGGACCTATCACTTAAAATCACTCTTTGCAAAGAGACCTGCATGTGTTTGAAATTATTCCTACACCAGATCCTTCCCTTTCACATCTCCTGTATCTGCTAAACAGAACCAAGCTGTGATTCCTTTTCTTATAAACTTCCTTTTGTGAAGTTTTTAATTTACCATTCTTTCTTATGCCTATTACACCTTTGTAAATCAGTCATGGGTCTGAGGAGAAAAAATCTCAGCTATACAAGCACTGCCTCACCATGTCCTTTTGTCTCCTTCCTGTGAATATTAAAGTAATGGAAAAAGAAAAGCTCTGACAGTAAACAGCAAACACTGCCATTTGTGTGCACAGCCGTGAGCATATTTAAAGTAATGCTGAAAGAGTTCAGATCTACCAAGAGCACACAAAAATGTGGCCAAGTATCGCTTGATGCATGCAGAAGTGATAAAGGGCACAGATGGAGGGGAACGCAGCAGCTGCCTGATATCCCCCAGGTAACCCCATACACAATCATTCTCATTGCAACAAGTCATAATGCACATGCAAAACATACAGATCAAGGCTGTGATTAATAAGTGCAAGTAGATGCCTGTATTCGTTTGATGTATCCTTTCCCTAAAGGTTTTGGCTCATTTGATTTCTAACTACCCATTGTAGGCCCTTCCATGGATGTTAAAAAGCTTTCCTTCCTCTTCTGAGTATCCCCTGTGAACCTCACTTTGCAAAGCAGGCTCTCTCCACACAACGTCACCCTTTGAAAAGTTGGACCACATGATTCTTGAGGCCCCTTCCAATCTCATACTTTAAGATTCTATAATTGCAGCGACAGGACAAGAGGTAATGGGTTCAAACTGAAACAGGGGAAGCTGAGGTTAGATATAAGGAAGAAATTCTTCACTAGGAGGATGGTGAGGAACTGGAACAGGGTGCCCAAGAATGTTGTGAACGCTCCATCCCTGGCAGTGTTCAAGGCCAGGTTGGACAGAGCCTTGGGAGACATGGTTTAGTGTGAGATGTCCTTGCCCAGAGCAGCACGGTTGGAACTGGATGATCTTAAGGTCCTTTTCCAACACTAAGTATTTTGTGATTTTATGATTCAAACCTGCTCCCTTCCAGTGCTTCTCCATGAGTCACCAAGTCTTTGGTGTAAGAGTCATAACTGGAGCAAGAGCACTGTGACAAAACATACCCGCAACAGAATATGAGTTTCACAATGTTTTTGCCAATCTTGTGAAAATATAAGCATATTTCTGAGTGTACTGTGAGAATCATCTGAGCTGGTCACAAACACAGCTCCTTGTTGATGACTATTCATCAGCAGTGAGAAATGCTCTACCAAAGTCCTGCATAGTGTACAAGAACCAAGGTGGAAGATGAACATGGCACAGGGATTGAAATTAAGCAAATAAATGGAGAGCACTGAAGGCTGAAGCTGCCAAAGGCTAATTCTCAGAGCTTCAGCAACTGAAAGCCCACGAGATGGCTCCACTATTTCAGTGGAAAAATATAACTTAAAAAAACCAATTATAGACACTAGTATAATATGTAACTAGTGACATTAATATATCAGGGGAGCTTTTTGTACACCGAGCTCAGGTTGTTTTATAACTCACATCAATATACTTGATATGATTTCAGTGGATTTGGAGCAATTCGCTCTACAAGAGCCTGACTTCAGGGAAGCTGTAATAACCTCTGCAGTCCTGTCATCCAGTCAGGGCAAATAACAGTTTGCACTGATTTAATGCACCATAACAATTCAAGTCTGCACACAGCAGCTGCTTATTTTATTATGTAATTTGGATAAAACATAGAGACATTTTCACTGGATTAGCTGAAGTTTCATCAGGGTGGGTTTTCACAGGTACTGCTTTGAAAGTCAACAACAAGTACCACTGCTGTCCTTGTGAGCTGGACAGGATTTATTCTACAGTTTATTCTATTACGTTTCCCAAGCAGTATTGCACTGCTGTTGTTTTTTGCCCCTTCATATCTGCAGTGAAAAATTCCTTTTCTTAGGTATATGTAGAAACAACAGAAATACCTATGAGTAATCACTACGCTGTCCCAAATGCTAATGCATGTACACTGAAAGGATTATCACTGCTCTTTATATTCTTGTTATTGTCATACTGAAGATGCTGATTATCGCTTCATGAAGCCAATCTTACTGCTGAGATCATGATCTTAATACCATGAATGAGTGATAAACTGGGAAGGAAGAAAGGATTTTTGTCCTCTTGCAAGCAAGGAGGTTTACCACCTTGCAATCTCACACACAGACTGTCCATAAAACCAAATCTCAGCTCCTGAGGAACTGCCAGTGAGTACAGCAACAAACTAAAATCTAGGGCAACACATTCATTTTGTATTTCTTTTTGTACTGCATCACCAAAATTAGAAGTAAACCGCACTGACCCAAATCTATCCGCAACTGTATCTCTGGAAGGTACCCAACTTGCTCCAGAGCTACAATTCCCTA
The DNA here is from genome assembly GCA_039877255.1 of Loriculus beryllinus. Taxonomy (NCBI): domain Eukaryota; kingdom Metazoa; phylum Chordata; class Aves; order Psittaciformes; family Psittacidae; genus Loriculus; species Loriculus beryllinus. The sequence continues at coordinate 1,854 of JBCJKH010030435.1, read as the reverse complement.
AGGACAGTTTGTCAAAAGGGGTTGTGGGAGATCATGAAGGGCTACACTGCACACGGGGAATGAGGAGGGTGTACTGTAAGAAAGTTTGCAAACCCATTCCCCTATTCATTTACAAATAAGTTCCTTTCGAGCCCTACCCATTCTAGGAATCTGATTCTATGATCTTGCATGAAAGTAAGAAAATCTTCAATATTTCCACAAGGCTGAAAAGTTTTAAAGGAAAGATATACATGGAAATAAGTTTATTTTGACTTTTTTAAAGATTTCAGATTTTCCCCTTGGAATTTGAGCATTCTGCATAGTTTCATCCACATTTTTACTGCTTGTTGTCATTTTGTTATTTTATGACATGCAGCAATATCGCATAATTTAACATGGTTGAAAGGCTAATTTTAAGAAAATGCATCAAGTCAAACATATTTTACTCACTGACATATTGCATCCTCTTCTAAAAATCAAAACATCTGCATTGAAACCATCCACAGCTTTATGTTACAGTCAGTACTGTAATATATTTAGACGTGGGTTTTCTCTTGATACAAAAGGTGGTTAAGTTATCAAAAGATAGTTTGTGTTGTGGGAAACATGTTTCCTGTGTGTCTTAGGTTCTTGCCAAACTGCTAAGAGTGATTAATATCTTTTCTCTCTGTCAAGGGAGTGCATATTTTAAACTATCACATCATTGCTTTAAATATATGGCACGATTCCATGGTGATGCTTCCAGTGTCCCACTCAACACCCTTGAACAGTTGTTCAAAGATACTTGGTTCATAAAACTGAAAGATGTACTGGCAGCAATACAAAGAATTGCATGCTGCATTTCTCCCCAAAATATCCAGCCATAAGCCCTCCTGTAGCCCAGCTATGGTACCATCCACCTCTCAGAGATGGATGTCACATATCTGTCTAAAAGGCCACATCATTCACACAACTTTCTCTAGCTTGAGAAGGCAAACAAAGCAGCTCTGCAAAAAGATGCCACTGATGTCTCTGGGCAGTCACTACACTGTTTCGCTGTGTGGTTGATAGACAACAACCTCCAGATGTTCTCAGTTCATACAAAGGAACTGATGTTCTGCCCACTACCAAGGTGTTAGCTTTTGTTTGTATCAAGCAACACTTGTGGCACTCCAAAGATCTGGATAGCTTCAGTGTAAAAATCAAATAAAGAGTCCTGGTTTTAGCAGCTGGGCCCCACTTTATACATGAAATTTAAAGCCTGCAGGTATTCTCGATAATATAAGCACATTTTGCCATTCACAATGGTAAAAGAGTGCTTTGTCATGATTTCAGGTGTCCCAAGAATGACTGAGGTAGCTGAGCAGCAACAGCCCTTGAGCTTATGTGCTTGCTTTGACTGGTAAAAAGAACTCCTCAATTTCAGCACGTTTTGTTCAAAGCCTGGCTTTGCTTGTTACAGGAGAAAAAAAGAAAAGCAGAAAGATCTGATTCCACATGACTATTATGGAATTCACAGCCAGGCAGCGTGAGCACACAGTTTGACTCAAAAGTGTTTTTCTTTTAAAAGGAAATGATTAAATAGTTCAAGTATTCATTACTAACCAAGGACAGCTTCCTCCTTTCTCTAGTCAGGTCATCTGTGTTTCCAAACAGCTGTTTCTGTACCTATGCCTTTTCCTCCTCAAGGCTCTCACGCCTCGAGCCCAAGAGCCCTGGACTGTCAAGCAAAGCCACAACACACAGCAGAAGACAGACAAGAAACAGCAACTTCCTCTGTGAGATTAGGAGAGAAATATCCAAGGTGAAACAATTCCTGCCAGCACCAAGTGACAACCCCACGTATTTGTGTGTTGCTTGCAATGTGTCAAGCGTAATCTTCAACTCATCATTGCC
>JBCJKH010030432.1:0-15316 GCA_039877255.1 Loriculus beryllinus | reverse complement strand
CATCATAGAAGGCCACCAAATTGGTCAGGCAGGATTTCCCCTTAGTGAAGCCATGCTGACTGTCACCAAGCACCTCACTGGTTTTCATATAATTATCTTCTCTTCAGCATTTATGAAGTCAATTAATAGTGTACTTTCTTGTTCTTAATCAAACATTTTGATTCAAGTATTAGGATTGTAACACACACTGTGGTCATATTTTAAAGTTGTTTCTAATTTAAAATATGGAGTACATACATTTTTGTAATGACATTGTATATGTCATTACAAAAAATAATCTGATGCTTTATCATTGAATTATCTTTTATAATAAACATACATCAGAAGCAATTTTTGCTCATCTGTTTACATTATATAGCATCAAGCACCTATACTTATAATTCTAAATTATTTTTTATCATAACAAAGTTGCACATAACTTGGAAATCCTGATTTGGGTGCCTTAGTTCAACTAGAGATTTGTTCTTTAGCAGCATTATTGAAAGATGGGCATATGAAAGTTCTTAAATACTGCCTAAGGAATCAAACAATATGTCATATTGCAGAAAGAGAATTCTGAAGATCTGGGATATCAAACTCAGTGTTGTATCACTGCTTTCCAAGACAGTGTTTCAGAAGCTGATGATTTCAGCTACAGGTGTCCAATTTTTTTAAAATCTGGGCACTTCAATTAACAGTGCAGTTTAGTGCTTTGGGCTCAAGACCAGACAAGATCCTGGTCTTAGTGTAGGCAATTAGAATAAAAGCTTGTCTTAAATTTTAGCACATGTTTCATTTTTGTTTTATAAAAACAAATATTTAAAACAACAACAACGAAAAAGAAAACCAAACCAAACCAAAACAACATAAAACAGGATGAAATGAAGGCGTAAAAGTATTTCAGCATTCTTGTATGTAATCTTTGAAATGTAGCACATGATATTTCAGAAGCAGCCTGAATTATTCTGTTATTCCTCTCTTGTGACAAAATATAACATCTCTCTTGTGTGCAGCAAATCTACCTCATGCATGTACACATATAACCATCATGACACTCACAGAGCCCAGTACTTCTCAACCCAAATAAACCTTTACAATTGCAGAACTCACATCTGTTTTTTAGGTCTAATATCTCAAATAGATGCCCAGGAAAACTGACCTTATGCTTTTACTTACGTAAGACATCTGCCTCTTCCTAAACACAGCTGCTACTAGAATCAACATTTCCATTTTTTATGTCATTGTAAGGCAAAATGCATGCTATAAACTTCCTTTTCATAAATTCTTTTCTATTGGAAAAGTCAGACTTTTGCCCTGGAATTAATTATAGCACCTCCTTAAAGATGGTGTCAAGAACTTATCTAAAAGCTGTACCACAGTAAGAGCTGGTCATACTTTTTGTTTCTGTATTTTCATAGTAAAAAAAAAAAAAAAAATGCATTTTGCACACCCTCCACTAGCCAAGTCATAAATTCTAAAATACAAATTACGACCACATCTTAGCTGCCATCCTATAAATGGGAGCTGCTTCTGAGAAATTCAGTATTTATGGTAATCATTAATGATCTTTAACTTGAGAATAATTTGACCAATTTCCTTCATATTGTATTTTGCAACAATAAAAAAGTTGGGCTTCATGTTATAGTGGGTTCACTGTTGCAAAAGAACAAATGTAAATACTTGATAACTATATACAATAACTATATACAACCACAGAGCTCAACTAAGTGATTTTCCTTTTGCTCTCAAAGCATTAGACCTTCTCCTAGGAGCTATGGAAGTATGTGAAGTTGCACCAGTATACTCCAAAATACAGGCAGCATGTTATTATCTATACAAAAATTCGGATAATAAGAAACATTTCATTTTAAGGCTAGGCAGTTTAGAAGAATCTTAGAAGGGCAAGCTTCACAACGGCTTACAGAAGGATGAATGTCTAACTCCCTTAAATACTTTTTTTTTTTAATCCCAATTGAAGTGAGAGGTCATATACTTAAAATTTTTACACCTTCACATCTATGGAACTGACATTACACGTTCCAGCTCATGCATTAATCATACCTCTTTACACTGCATAGCTGTAACTCTAAGAAATGAGTGTTACTTTAAGAATCTATCAACAGCAAATAAACTCTCTCTTCTTCTCTGGGTATACAGCCCCTTCTAGGAAATCAAAACCATTGTGATCTCATTTGTCTCCAGTTTTAAAGTAGATTTCAGTTCACCTGAAATGTAGTCACATATACCAAGACAGTCAGCTAAGATAACTCTATAATTCAACCCATTTTAGGCATTGGGGTTTAGGTACATACTGTTCCTGGAAATTACTTTCACCAAAAACTATTGGAAAAGCTAAATGCCCAGAGAGATGCTCAGTGTAACAGCTGAAGTTTAGTAAGATGCATCATATCAGAAGTGATTTACATAGAACTAAAATATCCTAATAAATAACAAAAAATTACTCAAATGCCAGCACTGGTAACCTGCTGAAGAACAAAATAAAACAAGCACCATCCTCACCCTCCTTCAAGAAATGCTCCAGAAACAATCTAGCTCTAAGAATAATGGATTTAAACATCAAAGACATGTTTTCTTTCTGCAACTCAAGGCTGAGGGCTAGAGTATGAATTAGGTCACCAGCTACTAAACCAGAAGCTTTTCAGTAGGAAGAAAACATACTAGAACAAAAGGTCTCTGAAGCTGAGGCAAAAGTGTCCACTGTCCTTGTTAGATAATAGAGAATTAAAGTCTCTGACATCATTCACATATGTCCATAGCTCCAATAGAGAAGAGGTCCTGGTATTATAGCTCATTTTCACAGATTAATGGAACCAGTCTCTCCAGTGAGAATATGTTGTTAAACCAATCAACAGATATACTTTTTAGCAGTTGCTACAGTGGCTACTTAAAAATACTTTCTTCCATCTATCTGTCCTTATACATGACCCTAGCATAAATCTGAACTTTCAGGAACACTGCCATTACTGTGATGTTGCAGAAAACAATTCCGAGGAATTCTGTATATACTTTTAGTACAGCTTTTTCAGAAAAATGAATCTCAAAAAAACACATCATTTTGAAAGAGATCAGAATGCATATATACCTTTTAAAAGCTGCCAAAATTTAAAAAAGAAAGTACCTAACAGTTTGATCATGTTAACTTTTTCATGAGGAAGTTGAACAGAAAAAATTGTTAAAGGACAGGCAAATTAAATCTGCGTAAATTACACTTTTACTGGTATGGAGTTTCAGATGTGACAATATGATTGATTTAGTCTAATAATGTAACTTGAAAAATAATTTACTGGCTAGTGTTTGCATAAGCAACATGTAGAACATCCTTCAAGTGCTATCATGAACTGTCTATAAAACCATTAATTCTATTACATGTGTTAGAGCTTGCACAGGGATCTAGATAATCTACAGTTTTTGCTTAGGATTCTCCTCACATGGTGAGTTTGAAATACTGAATTTTATAAATTCAAAAAAGCCATTCAGAATTTTGAAAGTCAACTGTTAAGATTCTACTAATTAATTCTAGAATGGATACGATTTCCAAAAATTTTGTCTAGAAAAAAGGAAAAGGAAAGAAAAACGGAGGCAAAAAAAAAAAAAAAAAAAAAAAAAACAAACCAAAACCAGAGTAACAGAAACAAATTCATCATAGGATCTATTAACCTTAAATAGTCTCTTAAAAAAAAAAAAAAAGTGAAAACAACAATTTGAACCAGCCTCAGAAAAGCATTATTCAATGAATTGTGGGGAGTATTTTTAGCAGTGGGATACATTAATCTCTTTTCCTTTTTCTTTTCCCATAAATTCATGTTCACAAGGTGTTTGTGTTTACTTCTGCTGAAATATTTTGGTATTTGTATAAATGAAAAGGAATTCCACTGTGTATTTGCACACATACATTTTTTAAAAAAAAAGAAAAAAAAATATTAGGATTAAAATTACAGCCCCACATTAATCAGATTTCAGACATTCTACTACTGCTCATTAAGACCACAGCAGAGGACTTACACAGGGTTTCTGCTTTGGAGAATTCATATAAAAAGCAGGCTGGCTATTAAAACTTAGAGTTTTTTAACTACTTCCTTTTTCTCTTTTTAATCAAAAATTTTGTTACACCACAGTTCTAGAAATTTCTACTACTCTTTGTTGTGTTTTATACTGTTTGAATAAAATTAGAAAAAATAAAAGAAAAAGTTTTTAATTTCACATGTCAGTCTTCTAAAAAAAAATAATTAAAAAATCTTAAAATCGACATGACTGAAAAGATGGAAAAAGTAAGATAGAATAAGATGCGGAGAGAGAGAAATGCAATACTTAAGTGCTCTTGACAAATCATGCCCAGAAATAATTGTCATATTAGAGAAAGATGTATTTTAAATTATGAAAAAAGTCAGACATTAATCAGATTTATGAGTGCTAGGTTGCTAGAATATTCATAATTTTTTCTCAGAATTGCAAGAACAAGTACCACATTTTGAGAAATGATTCAATGCGACTCCATTTTAGGAGGTGTTCATACGTGGGACTATAATAAAGCAAAATGTCTCTGCTGACTTTAATTCTTTTTAATTAAAAATTAAACACAAAAATCAAATGAAACATCTCTCCCCTTTATCAGACTGCCATTTACTATCTAGCTCAAGCATTTTCTGTGTCTTTTCCTGAAAACCTTAATTCCAAGTAGTCTGCCTTCCCCCATGAAGCAAAGATCTTATATAATGGGAATCACTTCTGAAGACAAAAGAATTGTATTTTGCCAAATCAAGTTTTGAAAGAAAAGACAATTGCTTTTATTTTATTAGGAACAGTTTATCAACATAGTACAGTTTTTCACAAAGACTCCTCAGTATAAGACTGCTGGTGAGCGTATATACTTAGCCTGAAGCAGTAGTTATTCACTGCACAGCACTTACTTCATTAAGAAATCTCATTAACCCAATAGGAAACACACAAAAAAACACAAAAAAATAAAAAAGAAACCACCAACAACAAAAATAAACAACAACACACACCCCAAAAATCGGCATAAACTTCTAACAAGTTATTTTACCTTTTTGAAAGACAAAATTAAATAAGGTGTATTAACAAATCCTGTCCTAATATGTGTTCTCCACTCCTGTTGATAATAAGTAACATGTACATATTTGGGAACTTCCACATTTGCTGCGAAATGTGTATTTTGATGTTAAAAGACCTACAGTGTGTTTATGTGAATTTCTGACACATGTAACATTCTTCAAAAGCACATTAAAAACACAGGGCAACAAAAGCAGACAGGTACACAAGGCAGCATCGTTCACCAGGATGCTGTACTCTTTACTGGACGGTGTTGGTGGCTCATGTTTTTTCTTTCTCTTGACTGAGAAAAACAAAACTGTGAGCAAAACTAAATGAGGTCTTGAGATATTCAGTCAAATTATCTGAGTGACTTCTGAAAAATGAAGCTTTGGGAACAGAGACTGCCATCCTTTCTTGTAAATGAAGGAGTACAGATTCTTACTATAATAAATACCTAGTCCATGTACTATTTTCTCTTAGCAAGTACGGTGATTGTTACCAAAACAAATTATCATTCATATATTGCTTAAGCTTTCATGCTAAGGTATTCTAGGTATTTCAATAGTTTGTACTATTTGCTTAATTAAAACAATAATTTCTTAAATTATTAAGAGTGTACTCTTCAATGCAAAAGACACAAAAGAAGCTTAAACTGAAGGAATTTAACACAGTGCAAGTACTAGAATGCACAGGGCCCTCACCTGATGGCTGCACTAAGCCTGAAGACTGAAACAGCTAAAAAGGTCACTATAGATGGATATATTTTTAAGTGACCCTGGTAAAAAAGTAGAATTAAAAGACACTCAGAAGAAGAAATGGGACCAGACCCTGATCAGATTTTCTGATACAAAATATTGAAGCATTTCAAGAACTAGCTTGCCTCTGTTGGTGGGGAACTCAACAAAAGCCCTAAACTCCTCTGCCAGAGCAGATGCGTTTACAAGCAAACTTGTCTCTGGGGACTAGGAAAATGTGTGGAAGCTGAACCCCAAAACTTTTTCTACTAAGAGGGTAATCAAGAAGGTTTACTGGACCAAACTCAAATTGCTGTTTGCTTCACAATTGTTTCAGTTTTCTGAGCCTCATTTTATTTTGCACTCAAGAAACAAGAAATTTAAGTATCTAATGAAATTAACATGATCTGGGAAGAGAATGTGAAAAGTTGTCAAATGGGACTGAAAAAAGTAATTGCAATATGAGTTCTTCAGATGAACTACTTTTTGGAGAAGGTGCAAGATTAGAACTTAGGAAGTGGTACCAAACATTACACTACGGAAAGAGCTAGAGCTGAAAGTACAATAGTTCTGCTTCTGCTATCATAGCATCAATAAATAAACATAATGATATTCATGACACATTATTGCATTGCTTTGTATTGCCTCTATTAATTTAAAAATGATAAACACTTTTAAAATAATTCACAACTTGTCAAATGCCAGTAAGCATTATGAACACTTTGGTGTTTTAAGAGGCATTTGTGAAGATCTTACAAGAGAGCTTGATACAACTTATATCAAAGTAAAAATGGAAGTATGGGAAACAGAATAACTACTTCACCTAAATCTGCTAGTACAGTTGCATCCAATATATTTACACTGTTCACCAATGATATGTACTTACTGAAGCTACTCAGTCAATAAAAAACACATTAAGAACCTTCTGAAAGAGCTTCTCTGTCAATTAAGCTACAGATACATTCTATCGCTCCAGTTTTCCTGTCAATTTAATATACTGGATCATATTAACAGTACTGGCTTGTCAATAAGGCAAATCCAAATCCTATTAATGGAGTTATACTGCCAATATAATCGGCTTCCTATTTATCGAGTTCCCCAGTATATGGGAAAGCTGTGAAATGGGATTATAAGGTTAGGTTACATACATCTGTCTCTAAATTACATGAGCATTTCAGGAATTGTGTCCTATTCTGTAAAGAAACACCTGTAATAACTTTTTTTCATTACATAAAGTTCAGATGACAGAGTAGTATAATTGTTTACCATTGCTGAGAAAACATTAAATCACCCTCATTTATCACATTATGTTTCCTGCTTGCTCTAAATAATGCTGTAATTTTATAGGACAGTCTACGTGTGTGCCACACATATGGAGTTAGGTAAGAGATATATGCACTGCACTCCACCTGCACAAGATAATATCTGTTCCGGAAACTAAAAGGAAAGAGATAAAACACATTTTAGGAACAAAATATTAACGATTCCACAGTTTTGTGATGTGCTACATAATCTTGGTGGAATTGAAGCTTGTAATTATAATACTAGTGTAACAGAAACCCTTGGAAATAACTAACAAGAGGTAGCAGCTAATGCATAAAAAAATAGTAGAAGTTCAGCAAGTCTTCTATTTAATAGAAGCCTTAATGAAGTTGAACATTAGTTGCTTTTAACCACATTCAATATTAAATAACTACTTTGACTGGATTAGCAGAATATACAACAGATCATTAAACCTGATTCTATTACCAAAAGAAGAAGAAAAAAAAAAAAAGTAATTGCATTAAAATGTACTGGGCATTCCCTTATTGAATTAACTCCCTAGGTCTAACATAAAAATATGGATTAAAAAAAAACAAAACAAAACCACCATGGTCCAAAATAACAGTTAAAGGTCAATGAATCAAGTTGCCAATTATATTTTCTGGAAACAGATGGGTGCAATGAAACCTAATGATTGAATTTGAAATGCTTTAATGCACCTTTTATCTATGGCTCCCACCATGTTGAGTCTACCTTAATATTCCTAACAAATATATTTACGGCATAACAGGCTCAACTAAAATTAGTTAACTAGAATGAAATCTCCACATATCACAGAATCTAGGTTATTCTAAGAATACCATACCATAAATGCAAAAGAACAATACTTTTGGAAGTGCATCTTTGATAGTATTTGTGGGGCTTTGTTTATTTTTCATTCCAATCTCCATGTTAAATGTGAAGTCTAGAAATAAAGACATTAAAATTGAGGGAAACTTAAAGAAAAAGTGCCTTGAAATTTAAGAAGATGATAAAAATATTTGTTATAGTTCAATAATGTTTTTCTCCCTTTTGTTTAGAACCCTTTTTCTATATGAAAACAACCTTTTCTTTCTTTCTTTTATTCACACAGACTCTACAGTGCAATTGTGAGCTCCTGGCATTTTATTTTTAATTTTGAGACATATCTGAAAGCTCTTGCTCATCAGGAACTCCCAGTGAAGCCAGTAAGTTTTGTAGAATTTGTCCTATTCTTACCACTGCTTTCTTCCTGTTTCTAAGAGCAACACATCACAAATGTTTTCTGAACACGAAAGTTTATAAACACGGCAGTACTATATGGTGGAGAAGGAGATCAAATTGTGGCCTTTTAACACTGACAAACTGTTTTGTACTCATAATATTTAGCAAGGGGAAACAGAGACACCGAGTATTTTAAAACTGTTAAGTTTGTGTTAATATCTATCCACTATGTTTACCTTCCTCTGTCTGACCCATACCCTCACTAAAGGCAACAATAAAACTCCCACAAGCCATGACCTGAGGTCTGCTGAAATCAATGGATGTTTTCAAATTGGTTTCAATAGCCTTTGGATCGGTCTGCTTACTTCAATTAAGGGATAGGCAAGTCTCTACATAGTGTGCTACATTCCCACAGATACATACGTTGTATGCTGAAGAAAGATGCATGTAAACAGATTTGTAATATCAGTGACAGGGAAAGGTGATTAGCCAGGCAGCAAACATTTTATGTGGCACAAGACTCCAGGTCTATGTTTCTTTAATACAAAGTGAAAAAAATTAGCAGCAAAGATAGAGCAGGACTTGATTCTAAAGACACACTGCCTGCACAGAAAACACTTAAAGAGGACCACTGAGGCTTTCTTCCTAGGTGACAGTCAGAAGAACAGGGGTAAATCTAGATCACCTCCTTTCTTTTAAATCTGTAGCCTTATCCCCTTTCCCTTCCTAAAATCGTTCCTGTGAAAAGCGATGATTTCCTTAAAGTCCTTAGGAAAAGAAAATTACAGATGTTAAAATTTACATTATTATTACATTCTGTCTAATTTCTTACTTAGGTCAAACAACTCTTTATTTCAACATTTTGTTAAAAATCCCCAACAAGGTATTCTATGAACATTTTGAGACAGGATGCAAAGCCCTGTTTTCACATATGTACCTTGGCATATTATTTACTCTTAGCACTAGAAAAAGACACACCAGAAAATATGCTGCCAAAATAATGGCTGAATTTATGACAGAAGAGTAGATCATCAAACTTTACAACCTCACATGCCTGCGCAAGGAGATTTTCAACTGTAAAATGGTGATGAGTTGATTTATTATTTGTGACATAACATAAATAATTTAGTCTTGCACAAATATAGCAAGAGGTTCTGTCCCTAAACATATTTTAAAGCCATAACAGACATGCGTCTATGATGAGGCACCTCATAAAAAGGAAAGTTTGATCAAATACACCATGGATATAGTAGCAGTGGTCAAGTAGGTTTGGACAGAAAAAAATAAGGCCTTTCTGCTATAGGGCTTTGTATACCCATTCACAACTCTGTCACTTCAGTGTTAACTGACTGCAATGTCTTCATACAGGACACTGTAAACTGATTCAGAACAAGAAAAAAAATTTTACCTTTCTTGATGGGATCACCTCATCTGGAACATAACACCCACTTATCTAAGGATAGCCACATGTAATCTATAAACTCATAGATATTTAAAGGCTGACTTCGACCTGTAAATTCTTAAAAGCCTGGGGAAAAAAGTTCTGGATTACCCTTTTCATTACAGCTTGCCATATTGAGATTCTGAAATCAGATTTTGCTGTTACAATGAAGAAGATACACACAAGAAATGTACTCTGCAAGGATTCCAGGGTTACGAAAAGTCTCCATTCTGTTCCAAATCAGTAATGATTTGTCGACGTCTAGGATATTGCTGCAAGTTTCACCAGGGATAGAGAGACTCAACATGAATGCTAATACTTGACTGAGGGGTTAGTTACAATGCAGTGATTAAATTATGGATTTCCTCTGTATCTAATTAGCAGGATGCTCACTCAGCATGTGAGCAACTTTTTCAAACTGGAATACATGCAGCAGCAACTGAAGGATGTATATATATATATATATATATATATATATATCATATTGTTTTAGTTTTTATTTTTTAGCCATGACCTTTCGAAGAAAATACTTAACACAGCCTTCTCTAAATAATACCTGTATCACAGAATTCCCCAAGCCAGCATTTGGAAGCCGTGTGGGGAAATCTCTTTCAAAATTGGAAAACAAATGAAAATACGACAGGTACAGTGCAAGAAATTCCAAACAAAAACTCATGCAAAGGAGGGAAAAATAACTTGTAAAGACTGTTCACATTGCTCTTCCTGAATATTCAAACTGAATAATGTGTAGCACAGACTAATGCTGCTCCCTGCAGGTGGATGATGCGCCCTCATGAAGCCACACCAACTTCCAAGTTCACTGGAATTCAACATGGAGTTAGGGGCTTAGCTGCTGAAAGTGATCTCTGGGAGTAGAGCATTTACATGCAATTATTCTACACATATGCCCTCAAAAATTGTTTTCATGTAGAAAGCCCATTAAGAAATGAATTAAACCATTTCTATGGAATTTAATTTACGTAATTTTAGGACCACCTTAACTTACTGGTGTTTGTTTCTGAATAAATACACCATTATGTCACTGGGAATAAAACAAAAGCCATAAAATACTAAGGGACTGTGTATGGTCTTCAGTTCACATGCAACTATATTAACTTCACCATAAATTCCTAGGAGTAAACTTGAGTTTGATGGTTTTGTTCAAATCTTCTCCGGAAAAGAGTAAGAAAACAAAAAATGGTCTTCTAAAATATGCTAAGATTAAGATCCAACTAATTCATTTTCCATTAAAATAGGATTAGTATCTTACTCCTAGGACTTCCTACTATCAAACTTCAATGCAGAGACTTTCCAAAGAAATGGTATAGAGTCGTATATAATAAGGTTGCTGCTTTAACCTGAACCACAGCATAACAAACAGCACCAATATAATGATAATCCAAGCTACCAGCAACCTTGAGAACATTCAAGGAAAAGACAAATACTGGCAGGAATTAATCTGCCATTTTCACACATCTGCCCAAGGGAGGTATTGTAATTGCAAAAATTTACTCTTAGACTGCTGAGACTCATAGTAATTATGTTTCTTTTTTAATAGAAATAGCCACAGGTAGTAATAAATTGGGTTTTGAGATCGGGAACTGGGCACGCATTCCAACCCAAATTACGATGTAATTGTTATAAAACACTACAGAAAACCTGTGGCTCAAAATTTAAATCAGAAGAAAACCTTTCATTTATTTAAAGTCTTCTCCAACAGCTGTTCTATATGTATGCCTATTTCTTCATTCGCTGGTATCAGCAAGACGAGTATGACTCCAAGTTTTTATCTTTATCTAAAGACCTTTGCTGGTGCTGACTAAAATCCCTGAATGTTACATTTGCTTAATAGAAAAAGTTTTCTCTTGCTTTATTTTCATTCTAGTAAAGTAGACTAACAAGCAGGTCAAAATCTGGAAATCCAGATACTTTTTTCTGAGGTTCTTTTGCCAGGGAATGAAGAAAAGAGTGTGTGTGGTCTATATATATTTTAAATGAACTGACATGAAAGTGTTCTCCAAAATTTTGGCATCTTGTTTGAAACAAATGAGCACAGGAAAGCACTAAATATTAGTTATTTCATGCTTGAAGGAATTATTATTTCATTACTGTCACATTGTTATAATAATGAGACATATACTGTTGGGAAATACCAAATACAGTCATGGCCAATAAATAAAAAATAATCTAAAAGTATCCAGTTAATTCTGCCCTTTGCAATGCCAGTTAAACCTGGTAAGAAGCTACAGGTGGTTTAAAAAGGAAAAATACATTTACAGATTTAGACAAAAGGAAGACTATGCCTTAAAAGAAATAACAAACTTTTTGGTTTCCCCTCTTTTTCACCCAGTGGCTATAAAGCTGACTGATGTGCCTATAAGCCCTTGCCCTTGAGCTACAAAATACAAGTTATTGCATGTTTTTGAATACCTAAAACACTGATGGGAGCAATCAAATGCTGATCATTCTCACGTTTCACATGAGACAACTTCTATCTCCTTTTCATCATTACTCTCAATCCTGAAATCTGATAACAGGATACACAGTTTTAAGCAAGAGATGTAACTTTCATGATGAAGTGGAAAATAATTCTTTACCTGTACTCTTGCCTCAGGAAAAAAATGGCAACAACATTTTTCTCTAAACTTTATGCTTTTTAGATCGCAGCAAAAGGTGTAGATTAACAGTATCTTCCAAAACACTGTTACACAGCTACTGCAGATCGTAGATGATATAAGGGAAAAGAAAAAAAAAAGAGATGCAGCTTGAGTGTTAATAATGCCTTTTATCCATCTAGATACTTCTTTTGGTTGTATGCTGCCCTCTTATTTATTTATCTCAACATAGGTATTCATACACACACTTACACCATCTGACTTATAGTCTAGAAATCAAGTTTCTACGGCTTCATGGCTTCCATTTTTAAAAGGCACTTAAATTCATTACTTCCCAAGCACTCTAAATTCCACTGTTTTCTTATTGTTATTTGATCCACTGACATGATGAAGAGATCAGAAAAGAACAAACTTGGAACTTAATAGCTGTGGCTGGATAATCTTGCTCATGATTATCAAAGCAGGATTGTTTTTATGATCTTAAAATCTGCGTATCAAATTACACACGTCTATGTTAAAAAAACAAAAATTCCAAATATTCAGACATCAAGACCATCTCAATAGATTACCAGAGAACGCAGTTGGAGGCTAAGTGAAATGAACAGCTTTTGCAGCTCTGCCGTGTTTGTAAAGCAAAGGAGAGAAGAAACAGGGATCAGTTCAGCTACACAGACTAAGATTCTGGGCTGAATTCTGCACCTGCTTACGCTCATCAGCAACTCCACTCCTGTAAGTGATCCATTTAATTCAGTGGTTCTATTGACCGTAATTAAAATATTCAGTGAATGAGTGTTTTAAGGATCATGCCTAAAAAGACGCAAGACTAATGCAATTATACATATGTAAGTTTTCACAGGCCTCAAAATTACTTACACATGGATTAAGAACATGACCCTACTCTTTGTAGATTTGCGGAAAAAGACTCTTTTTCTCAGTACCGGTAGGAACAAAGCCAAAGTGCGGCATATGAGGTGCATTACCAAAACAATGCTTTTTTCTTTGTCACCTTTAAAATTTTACAGAATTCAAATATTTTCAGTAAGACTTAATGAAAATTTGTTTAACCCACTTCAGCTCACCTTTTTTTTTTAACTGAGTTGTAGCTAAACAATTGTAACCATAAGTGGTTGCTTAGCAATCAGCAAAGAATGAGAGAGAAATGTAGTAACTGACTGA
The DNA here is from genome assembly GCA_039877255.1 of Loriculus beryllinus. Taxonomy (NCBI): domain Eukaryota; kingdom Metazoa; phylum Chordata; class Aves; order Psittaciformes; family Psittacidae; genus Loriculus; species Loriculus beryllinus. The sequence goes on along the minus strand of JBCJKH010030432.1, from coordinate 1,793 downwards.
CATGTTCTGTGTTTGAATCATGGCATTCATTAAAACCAACAGAATAACACCAACAGAAGTTTAAAACAAAATTCTATTAATAAAAGAACACATATAACTGTCTTTAGGATCAAATTATGCATTTAAAAGCTACCAATTGTGATTCACATTGCTCTTCACAAAAAATAATCCTTTAGTTATTATTAAAATTACATTAAAATCCTTCAAATTCTGATTAAGCCATTATTTACCTTTTGTTTTAATGCAATTGTCAAGTGTGCTTCCAATGATTTTAAAAACAGTATATATCTACAAAGCAAGCAAGAGTTTATACCTTTGAAGACTGAAATTGATTTTTAATGCACCAGCTTTCAAACACTACAAAGGCTGCTCTCTGCTGATAAAGACAGTAAACAAGAAATTGTCCTTTAAATGTTCCCTTTAATGTTTTTCTTTAATTAAAAACCAATCAAAACACACTGCAACACTAAAAAATTTAAAAATAAGACATTAAAAATGTTTAAGGTTCTTGACACTCAAAGAATTCAAACTAGAATGAAAACTTAAGATGTTACTTTTGTTTACTTTTGTTAGTTTAGACTTTGAGTGTAAACATTGTTAATCAAACAAAATGAAAACACTTAAAAATAGTTTACCACTGAACACAGCTATTTTTTATTGAATAGAAATGTTAAAAATATGATGAAATGGAACTAGACATTATAGAAGTACTGTAGTAAAATGCTTTTTCAATATGTTTAGATTATTTTAATATATTCCTTTCCTCTAATCAGACCAAAGCCTATTTATGTAGATTAGTTACATCTACAGTCTCATTTATCCAACCTGTATTTATCCTTTGATCACAAAGCTTGTTAACTTAAATGGTCTTTTATTGTTATGATTCGTTTTCCCATAATTATGCAGTTTAACTGCTTGATTTTTTTTTTAATAAATATATGCAAACGCACCAATCATATTCAGCAGTGTTTTGCTGGATGCTCAATGAACTGTAAGAGCCATTTCAATGCAATAAAACTGCCTGGAAGTGTTCCAGGGCAAGTACTGCAAATACTAGTAATCATAGTGTCACTAGAACTAGTACAGGCAAATACAAGCGTGTTGCACATATATCAATAGACGGTCTGAACACTGCCTGAAACTAATTTCACATGCCTATCACTGCAAGAACTTACAATGCATCGATCAGAGGTCCCACCCACACAGCTGAAATTATGCATTTCTATCTTGTAAGAAGGCTTTTCCTTTCCCCTTCATAGAGTACTCCTTTGGCGTGCCATGGAGACTGCAGCATGCAGCCACCCAGCAGGGAACAGGATGCAATTAGAAACTTTTCTATTGCATGTAAAGGTATTTTGTGAACTGACAGAACTTGTATCTGGTACAAATATGACAAAGCCAGTAGAAAGGCCCATGGCTAAAAGAAAATGCTGATCATTTGAAGGATCTTACTTGTCTAGATCACTTATACCATATTAAATTAAAAATAGATCAGCATGAGACTGATGGTCTTGAGGAGTGAATAAAGGAAATATCCCCTCATTGCACAAAAGTGAGATGCAAATTGATCTTTGTGCTGTCTCTCTGTACAAGTAACTACCAATTGGCTGAAACCACGCAGTTACATCCTTACATGTAGAGAGACTCCTCAATTTTGAGCATATATCAACAGATGAAAAAATGAGATTATCTTCTCAACTCAAGCAAGTGAATTGCTCTTCTGCTACCCTTTCTGCACAGGTAACACCACTAACTAGTGGAAACAATTCAGTATAAGAAAGAGACGGTTCTTG
>JBCJKH010030429.1:0-13402 GCA_039877255.1 Loriculus beryllinus | reverse complement strand
GGTAAAACAAACAAAAAAACCCATCCAATTCTCATTAGGTTAGCTTTACAAGAGATATAATCATTATTTTTACAGAAATCTGAGTCTGCTGAAATGATAAGATTAAGATATCTTTTCATAACTATGGAAATTCTAGACTTAACCAGCATATTTAAGTACAACTGCTACATGTATTATGCCTACAATTACAAATGTTAAATACTACAGTACAGGCCAAGAAATGGCACTTCTATTCCATGGTAGCTAAATTCCCAGCTCAATAACCCACCACCTCTACAATCTTACAGCACAAAACTATGAAGGATTCTCCTACACAAAGTTCAGGAGAATAGCTTTCTAACATGGAAAATTCAGAACCAGCTGGAGTTTGTATCATCTAACTCGCACTTTATTTTAGTTTGCTTCTTTACGACTTCTTTTGGTGAATCACTGCCTTTTATTTAGAGATTTCATGATTAAAAGTAAGAAGATAAAAAGAAAACCTATTTAAAATCTTCCTCCCAAAAATGTATGCACATTCACTTTCTCCTTCTAATTACCATCATGATAATTATTAAGTTAACTAATTCCATACATAAGATTGGATGTTCTTTTCCTTTCCAGCCTTCAGAGAAACAAGCTCAAGTCGGTGCCTAGAATCACTTTCAGTGGCTTTATTCAGTGTTTGGCTTTAGTCACTTACTGGATATTAATTTTGTTAAGTCTTCATGAAAAAAAAGTTCAGTGATGGAAGTCCACTAAACATCAAATTTGACAGTGATGTAAAGACCCATTCTATTCAATTAAGAAGGTAAATCTAACATATGTTAGATTTAACCACTAGATCAACCACTCGAAGAAAGCATATGGGTTACAAGACTGATATGTGAAATATAAAAGAAACAGTTAGTAGAAATAAAACAGCATGAAGAACAGCCTACACATGGTCAGAAAAAACATAATGCAGATCAAATAGGATCTGTTCTAACAAACAAGTAATCAAATATTTCTTTTCAGTTTTTAAAGAGCAAAACTGAAAACACCAGAAACATGCAGCTGAGTGTACAGTAACTATTCATAGTCACTCAAGAATAAATCAGATGCTTATTAAACACACAAGGTTAGTGTCATACTACAAAGTTGATGTTTTATTTTTTTTGTGATCACATGAGCTTCTAAGCTCAGCTAAGAAGAAATGCGATGCATAGATAGCTCCTCAATACACATAAACCCTCATAGAGGATGGGAGGTGGAAGTCACTCAGATATTACCTGTTTGAAACTCAACGCTAACAGGCAGAAAAATAAAAAAAAAGAATTAGGCTGAGAGAGAGAGAAAATACAGTATTGTCTACTGCGCATCTCAGCATTTCCAGCTGTGGTTATGGAAGGCTGGGGACTATTTACCTACACTGAATACAGAAAACACATGAATGCATCTCTTGCAAGCAGTCTGGTAGCTGGGAAGAGGGCTTATTAGCTCCTGAGTATTCAGGATCCAATTCAGTATCTCCATTCTTGAAGATACTCAAAAGCCATGTGGATACAATCCTGGGCAGCTTGCTCTAGGTAGCCCTGCTTGAGCAGAAGGATTGGAACACATAACCTCCAGATGTCCCTTCCAAAGTCAGCTCTTCTGTGATTCTGTGTCGAGGAGGTCACATTCATGAGAAGGAATTAAGCATGTGCCACTGTCAGGGCTCTGACCACATTCTCTTTTTGGGCTTTAAACTCGCTAAATTCAATTAACTGGCTAAGTCTAAGTCCATCTCTGTTCCTTACAATACTGGCTGAAGCTGTACCACTGGCTCCCATCTCTGCCGCACTACGGCTGGGCTGTGCCTGTGCCTGCTCTCCCACCACCCTGGTTTTCACCCTGGACGAGACCTGCTGACTCACATTCAGACATGCTCTGACTCATTGTGGACTTGCTGGGCAATCACTGGAGAGTCTCTAAACCTTACCACTGTCTCCAGACATAATCCCCGACTCACACTGCCCAGCACCCTGGCTCCTTCTTTGGGATATCACTGCTCCCCACCTGCCTTGTTACCATGCTCGGTTCCCAACCCACCTTAGCTGCTTCCCAAGAACCCCAGCATAAAGACAAATTAATTTAATCAGTAGGAGAAACATAAGAAAATGCAGTGGTATATTGGTACTAAATGTCAAAAGGCCAGGAATCAGAAGGTCAAAAAAGTCAATATTTATATTATTTATGCTAAACCAATTTGAGATAGGTACAAGGCAAGAACCATATATGCAAATACAGCAGAAATACCTGGAATATGGTAATATGTAACAAGGATAATGCAACTTTAACTTAGAATATAATAAAAGCTAAACACACAGGGACAACAGAATGCTAGATTTATCTGGTAATACTACAAGGACTGAAAGATAATAGTGAATTCAATTTCTAAATAAATATTTTATTTAGAATCTGAAGGAGTCCAAAATACTCCACGGATGAGAAACACATTACAGCAAAAGTATAAATGGTCATTTCTTACCCAGGGGTACAGGTAAGTGCAGTCAGCCAATGTCACAGTAAGCAGCAAGTACAGAGAAAAAGGTCTGGTGAAAAACATCAAAACAACCTCTTATTTTAAAAAAAGCCTCCCTTTGATCCTTAGCACTATGAACAAAAAAAGCACAAGAACTCTTTTTTATTAGAGTAGGAAAAAGGGGGAAAATAAGTTCTGAAGTTCTTCCAGAGTAAACTTAGTTCTCAGTGAATAATTCCTTGGAAAAACATATCAAGTCCAATTTGCTGGAACTGGTGGAGAGAAAAGGAAAATGAGATATTCCCACAAGTTTAAAAAATAAAGTATTTCTTTTTTACCTGTACTGCACTGAGACATACTCAAAATGAAGCAACCACGAGGAAAATAATGGTACTACTGAGCATCAGACCAGCCTTTTTTTAACTGTAAATTAAACAGTAAAGCCAATTAGGAAGAATGATGGGCTCTTGCTTTTACTAGAGATAGCTTTTGTTCCATTTTCTAAAAGCCTAGAAAATTTGGCTGTTTGAAAATTTCTAAGACACATCTTTTGTGAGATTTCTGCCCTCATAACCTGCTGCATGCAGTTATGCACTCTTTATGCTTTCCAGAATTAACACCTAGGAAAGGATTATTATGGTCCTGTCCCAGACATCATTCATGCTTTTCACACTAATTTAAATGTCATATTTTAAACGTAGATGCTTTAAGTATTTAAATACATGGCCAAGCATCTGAGTAACAGAGAAGCAGTTTTCAGAGCTGATTATCAATAGCAGTACCCATGCAGAGTCAAGCTGGAGAGAGAAAATGAGTGGGGGCTTTGTTCAGATGGAGATCTGACATTTCAGATGAGAACAAGATGACACTTAAAAGGTGACTTTTCCTTGGCCCACCCCTGTAACCACAAATCTGCCCAATGACCTGGGCTGACCCCACTGCTTATCCTGGCCTCTCATAAGTAGCTGTCTTTAAATTCTTCTCACATCACGAGTGTTTCAGTAAAGGGGGAATCATTAATTTTTGTGGCTTTATGTGACATTTCTGGTTTTTTGGCAGAATTTCTCTGAACTCAGAGCTCAAAACCAGATTTTTGTGAGTCAAGAGAACCAGTGAGGTGAGAATGTGACAAAACTGGTTCTTTCCCCCTGCAGCTGCTCAAGGTATTTTTCAGTAGACCTTTAGTAAAAGATTTCCTTCACACATTTTCAGTGGTGCATCACCTCCTGACATTTGACTAGACACACTGTGAAATCCTTTTCTGGTGAAGGAAGAAGGAATGCATGATGAGGAATACAGGACAAATTAGGATGCAGATGTACGAAAATCAGAGGCATTTAAAAAAAAGACATTTAAATATCTTCAAACTCAAAAGATATCTTTGTAATTCAAATACTTTTGAAAACCTGAAATATCTACAGTTGGTATGCAGAAGGCACACACAATGCCTGTGCAATACACTCAACACCTTAATTTTTACTAAACACACTTGCTACTCCCTTTGCAGGGCAGCCTCTTTTCTAACTCATATACAAGACTGAATCAGGGAGAACAACACAGCAGTGCTTTATATAGTCCCACTTACAAGCTAAATACAACCCTGCCTTAGTAGCTTAGTAAGAAACTACTCACAAGACTTGAGGTTCTCGTGCTTGAGTCACTTCACATGTAACCTCCCATGAAGAATGAAACCATTCAAACCAAACACATCATCACTATCAGATAGTTAAAATTCCCCTCAGTCTGAATACCACCTGGGCTTATGACAGAGCTAAGGAAGTCTGGAAATGGAAACTGCTACTAGACATGCAGTTTCTCTCTCTCCACCTGCAGCCAGCCTTGTGGAAAAAGGTACAGCAAACACAACAGACAAGGCTTTTTATCACCAAGCATTTAACATACCATCATATGTGCTGCTAAAAGCTACTGACTCAGTCTTAAGGATTTAAGCAGGTATCACTCATGGATCCAAATTCATAGACAACCCTGAACTACAAATATCCTGGAGACAAGAAGCCTCACTGGAAAAAACAAACCCAAAACAGTTCTGGTATAGTCTAGAAATGACAGTGTGCAACACTGCTGCAACCGAAAAAGTGCTAATCTGTTTTTCTAAACATGCATATCCCAGCGACCACATGCCACACACTCTCATGTCTTCTCACCTTCTATGAGGTAAAAGGTATCTTGTATCATTTGAAAACAGACTTCCATTTCTCAGCTAAACAGTCTTGAAGATTTATAAAATTTCTGGATAAAATAGAGGTAATTTTTAAAAGCCCAGACTATTGCACCTCTTATGATTCATTTCCATTTATTATTTAAACAACTAACATACAAGTAAGATCCTACTGCAACACTTGGGATAACATGGATCATTCCCACACAACACCTCGAAGCAACATAACTCCCCCAAATTCATGACAACAGAAAACTTTTAAATCATACAATATCTCAGGTTGAAAGGGACCCATAAGGATTCTCAAGTTCAATTCGACATGTAACCTTGTATGTTTCATAGAATATAAATTACATGAAATTTACTCATTTTAGGTCTGATCCACAAACATTTATGAAGACTAAATACAGCCTTAGCTTTTAAAGCAATTATGGCTAGTAACAGCATTAAAGCAGAAAACATGAGTGGGAAGGTTCTGCAAAGACACGTCCTACCTGAAAAGGTTATCACAGAAACACAGAGTAAGCACTACCAAGCGATACAAAAGTTCAAATACACCTAAGTATTATCCTTCAACAGAAATCACACATAGGGGATTAAGAAACAACAGACTATTTAAAGTTTCATTCTGAGCTAATCCTAAGTATTTTCTTCTACTGCTTTTATGGTCACAGTCCTGTAATAGTTTACCTGCTAAAGAAAAGTTTAGAGGATTATTCCAAATAGGGGGTATCGAGCCAGAAACCAGTTACCTCAATATAGAAAGGCTAAGTGTCAAACAAATAGGGCTATCCACCACTTTTCTTTGACATTGTGAATTCTAGCTTATGAAAATAACTAATGCTGTTAATGCCCTCCAGAGTTTCTTCATCCCACCCATGGGAAAGAAAATGGGGGGAAAAAAAGAGCAATGTAGCCAAGAGAAATGGTCTGTTCTGGAAGAAATATTTTTACTACAAACTACTCTCTGGAGAGAGAGAAACTGAGATGTCACTATAAAATTACTTTCCAAAACGTTACCTGTTCAGAAGATCTTTTCCAGCACCTGCCTTGGTTAGGTTCCTAAAGAAAAATTACCTTCTATAGATTTACCGTTTCAATTTACGCAGTCATTTCAGATTCCCCAAGGTGATGCTGCTAGATACTGGAAATGAAAAACTGTGCTGAAGTAAAAGTTTTGGCAGTTAAGATTTCTTGGCCTTTTTGGCAAAATTATTCTAAAGAGCATAGAGTTCAATAAAAAGGAATGTCCCTTCTGAAATCTAATTAGCATCTCCTTACGGTTTATGAATTAGATGTAGAACATGCATTACCTCTAAATAATACTTTAAATACTTATGTTTACATTTACTATGAAACGGTTAATGAAGAATAGTGGCTTCATCTTCCACTTAGTAACTGAATGATATTTTCCAACTGTCACATTCTAGTAGAAAGCATTTATTCAATCATGAGCAGTGCTAATAAATAATATTTGCTGCCATTTTCTAACAAGAAGTGGTACCAGCTGCCACCTGGATAATGTAAATACATGCATGTAGCTTAGAGATACAGGGACAGAAAAGGAATCTAAACTCTAAAACTGAATATTGTTGGGTATTTTTAATATTTCATTTTGAAACAAGCAAACAAAAAAACCCCAAAACACTTGTTCCTTGCCTTCTACTTCACATTCTTGAATACATTCTCTGGGCTGGTCTTTAATTTCTAAACACTGACAAAAACTTAAGAAAATTGACAAAAAATGTTCAGGGTTTTTTTTTCACTGGCACCCTCTCAGCTTACAGAACTTCCTGTCTGGAAAGTTTTTCCACTCTGATAATTTTACAAAATCCACTTAATTACAAATTCCATTATGGAATAATTGTACCTTTAAAGCTTTAATAAGATTAATCTTCTATACTTCATTATTTCACATACACACAGTGGCCAGAGGTGACCTCCAGGGTTGAATGCATGAGAAATATGCAGCCTCTATAGTATCTTACAAATACACCAGTAGTAGTATTTCAGGCATGTGTATTACTACATTACATGTGCATTACTACCAAATCTTAAAGGTAGATTTTGCTTCTAGTAGTGAAAAAGGTGGAAGAATCTTACAATGTCTGATCCTCTAGCATACAAGTTGTCAGCAGAACATGCTGCAGAATGTTCATTAGATAAGTAAGCAATAAACCACCAAATGCTTTTATATCAAAGCTAGTTCATTATTTTATTATTGCTCAGGACTAAAAAGAGAAATCTTACATGATCACTTAATATTCCTACAGCTTTGTATCAGCTTTCCTTGCCTTTAATCATAACAACATACATACCTGCATGAGATTAAAAATACTGCAAACATCCCACAGTACCATTCAGTGCTTAAATGTGTTGTCCTCCAGAAATGTTTTCTGCGCATATTAAAGTTGCTTGCTATGAAGTATCAACTTCTCCAAAGCTTTCTTCAAATTTTGTCATCACTTTCTTTACCTATTCCTTAGGCATAAAATGAAATTGCCTGTAATCTAAATTTTTAAAATGGAATTTGTAGAATACAAGTATCACATTTCTCCTATATTCATAATATTTTTTTACCACTCTTAACAAAAAAAAAAAAACCAAAAACCACATAAAACCATTAAAATAAAGTGATTAAGAATTAAGCTCAATATCATGCATGCTGCTGAGGAGTGGTTTGCAAATAATTACTGATTTTTTTTAAGAGTGTGATCTATAGCAGCATTTAAAACTCCATTTCAAAATATAAATCCATGCACATTACTATATTAATAATTATTAGAATACAAAAATAAACAAAGATAGCATACAAAAGGCCTTTTGCTTAGAGACTGACCTTTTCAAGCTCACTCTAGTACTTTACTTGCTCCTAATTATTGTTCAATATTCCTTTCCCAAGAGCACATTAATAACAATAAAAGGAGGCTCACAGCTATGATGGCTGATTTAGAGGTTCAAATTCTTCACTGTAGCAATGAGATGGTTTTTAAAACGGCAAAATGCCAGTCATGAGATTCTATCAGACTATTAGTAAACTACTGACAGCAGCACTGCAGCAAATCAATCAACAATGCAAAAAGCTGACAAAGAAAGAAGAAAATAAAGGCTTGCACAAGTTTGCAGTTTACAGGCTTTTGTTGATACATTGTGCTGCCTAACGACATTTTATATTGTATTACAGGAGAATTCTAGATTTTGGTGCTAGGACAGGTCAACAAAATCTAAATAAATTTCAAATATAGGAATACATACAAAACATACTCTCCTCAGACACCCAAGAAGAGACAAAAAGACAGCCAAGTTTCAAAATATAACTATTTCAAAAAATAACTATTAAAACCAGCTTTTAAAACCAATGAACTCTGATAGATTTGGTTTGGGTTTGCTTTTTTTTTTTTGGGGGGGGTATTTTCTGGTGGAGTTTTTTTGGGTTTGTTTTTTTTTTTTGTATTTATTCTGGATGCTATTTTTAACTAAATTATTTGCATTAAACTTGAAATCTAGTCGGGAGTTAGAAATCTCTCAGTTAGGGCTAATTGACTTTGCCTCACACGCATAAAAACTCACTAGATTAAATTACAAGCAATCAGTGGTATTTTTCATTTGAAACAGCCCTTGGTGAGCCTCATTTATAAACAAATAAGACACAGCGTTATTAATTTATTAATGGACTCAATGTAGTATATAATGGCATCATTAATACCAAAGTCACTTCTGTTCATGTAACTAATCAGAGTTCCAGGAGGGAAAAAAACAATGAGATAAACGTTTGGAGAAAATATGGAAACAGTGAGTATGAAAACAATTTTTTAAAAGGTCTATTGAGACCAGCAGCTGACAAACTTCTGACGAGAAAAGGTTGCGCACAGTGCTCAAAAGGGAAAGGCAGGATCGGCTTGGCCATTGAAGTATCCGGTATCACAGCAGTTTAACCTGACTGTCTAAAACACTGACAGTAAATAGCTTTAGAAAACATCAGTACTAAGTATTGTTGCTCATTTTTGTCAGGACCCTATGAAGTATCAACAAATAGGTCTTACTGTCCCTGCCCAGGGACTCTATTTCACATCAGCCCGGGGCCATCAGTCCCTGCCCCGGCAACACCATAGCCGTTCCCATCTCCAGTATGAATTCTGGCTCTGCCTCAACGCTGGAACCTGGATGTGGGTCATCTCTCCTCTGGCCTGGGACTGTCGATGGAACATGTCACCAGCACCTAGCTTGGGGTGCAGACCCCTTGGGACCGTGCTCCATGGGTGAGGGTCACCCTTGGCTCCCTGTCCCTTAAATATCAGCCAGCTCTTGCTGCTCCCTGACAATTTTAACTGAAGCTGAAGCAGACAAGTACATTAAAGTGAAAGACAGATGGTGGTGCGCTGAAACAAAGGTTTTATGTTCACAGAATAAACAGAATTTCCAGTTACATCTGCCTGTGCACATATTCAAATAGTTTAGCTTAGGATGCAGTTTTTTTAAACTGTATTGCTAGATTTTGTTGCTTACTTGCAGTACAATCATTTTAGAAGATTTTACACAAAATTCACAGACCTATTAAATCTACAGTAAACACTGGATTTAGCACCTCCATTTTAATTCACACATATTTTGTTTTATATTCATGCTGACTATGCTAAAGTTTTAACTAATTCCATTCCATGTTGCCTCATGTTTCCTTCTCTCAAACTGCATGCTTGGGAAAGGGAACTTCTGCCTGTTCTGCTGTCCCACACAAACTGACCAGCTCCCCAGCTCTCAGCCCTCAGAGACACCACAGCAATGCACTTCCTACAGGTCCTGCAGGTGCCTCTCACTCTCCATATGGATTCTCAATGGCTCTCAAAATTACCCAAAACCTCCTGAGCGCCCACTTGTTTGGGACCAACCAACCTGCAGTAGCTTCACTTAGCTCTTTGGCAGCCTCGCTGATTGGTAATGTATGCAACCAGAAAATACACTATGGTTGGTAATGAGCCCTGTGTAGCAGGTGTGGAGAACAGCCTCCCCCAGACCTCTTTGATGTGCTACTTCTGATTCACCACCCGTGTTAGGAGATCACTTGGCAGCTCAAGCCATGCTTCTCTTGGGCATGACATAAAACAGAAACAAGAAGTATGTTTTAAGAGCTTGCAGACATTTTCTGTAGGAAAAAAAAAAAAAAAAAGGAGCAAACAAAAGGAACAGATGCATGCAAAATAAAGCAATAATTTATAAAATAAAAACCTCGTCCACCCAACAGCTTTCCAAGTCTCCTGGCTTGACATGGCCCATGTCAGAGATGACCTACAGAGGGATGCAGAGGAAGGAGAGCATGAGTTAGAAGAGACTGCAAATTAGACAGTGAGAGAAAACCTAACAGACACAAGGAGGAGAAGCCAAGCACTGAAGGGCTAACAGCACAGGCAAACAGAAGAAGCTGTCAATATTGCAACAGCTTGATAAATTAGGCATTTTCAGCTATTAAAAGTCAATTGACAGCTCAGCCACATCCTCTGTCTCTGGTGAGTTTACAAAGGAAGATGCTCCCTCCCCTTCTTACTAAGCACGTTCCCACTTTTACAGGCAATTTCAGACTCCAGAAACTGTTAATCTTCCTGTTACAGAAAGCGCAGCCCCACCAGTTCCACCAACAGACATCTGCCCGCCCAACTGCACATCACCCTCAGTAGCCTGAACGCCCCCCACCTCTCACAAACATGTACCAGTATTTGTGTCATTGTCAAGGTCAAGGCAGCAGAAATAAAGGCTTGTGAGCCCACTGATCACTTTATACTGAAAATGCCTGCAGAATGCAGACTTCAAAGACTTCAAAGGCAAATTCCTCATTTTATAGCCAATATTTCAAACTGCAGGTGATTCTATGCAAAGATATGGACAGGCAGAGAAAGAAAAGCGGGGACATGCATAAAGATAGCAAATGTCTGATGCCTCATTCTGGATCCTTATTTATTCCATGAATTGTGAAGAATACTGTGTGCATTTATGTGCATTACTGAGGGAATGTATTGGGCCTTTCCCAATAAGCACAGGTTGCTTCCCCAATAAGCACAGTTTGCTTCTCTCCATTAAACCAGTTCTGCAAACTAAACCGACAGACATGCTGAGCCACTGCTGCCAGCTTTCCTAAAAAAAAAAATAAAACCAAACCCAAATAAAAACACACCAAAGAAAAGGACAAAAAAAAAGGGGGGGGGGGGGGGGAAGAGGAAGGAGAAAAATAAAGGAAAATCAATCAAGATAACTGGGAATATCCCCCTCCCCTCCCAAAGACACGAGTAGAGGAAGGAGAAATACCACTTCAAGAACTGTTTACTTTCAAAAAAGTCATTCTAAATTGATTTAGCTGAGAAAGTTCAAACCTACTTTGACATGCTGGATTGTAGTGTGAGCTTGTCTCTCTGATTAGCATTAAGACACTAAACGAATTGACTAACATTTATTCCTGTATAAATTATGACAGCAATTGATCCTTTATTCCCATCTACAATTGATCTGAAAGAACACATGGCAGACCCAGCCCAGAAAAGCAGGATAAAGTCATGTCCCCGCCAAGAAAGAGGAATTCTGAGCTAAGCTGGAAGGTGACTATCAAGCAATCAACCAATAAATGTTTTCTGTGTACATCCCTATATCCTTCTCCTCAGATTTTGGAAGAAAACAGGTAAAGAAATGCTCCAAGAAGAGCATGAGCTATCCTGGGTGAGCAAAAAGAGCTTCCCATAAGGAGAAAGAAGCTTAATTCACTCCTATGCCACTGCAAATTGAAAAACACTTGGCATACAACATTCCATACATTAATTTCTATATAAATTATTAAATTTACAAATTTACCTGTGATAAATATTGTTTGAAACTTCTATACATTTAATATTGGAGAAAAACACTGAATCACAAACAAAAATGTTTCGCCTGTTATTTACTGCATTGTGAGCATACAGCACATCTGTTGATATCACAGAAGACACTGATGGGAGCGAGCCTGAGATGTATTCAGGATGTGTGACACGCTGTCTGGGATAAGGAAGTGTTTAAGAAGTGTCCCTGCTTTTGGTGGCGTGGATGACTGATAATCACAGAATAATGTAGGCTGGAAGGTAGCTTCTATCAGTCATCTGGCCCCAAACCCTCCTTCAAACATCCTGTTGAATCTAACTTCAAAGTTAGATCATGTTGTTAGGGATAAGAAATATCTAGTTAAGGTCTGAGTATTTCCACTGACAGAAATGCCCTCTCTGGGCACTTTTTCTGGGGTTTAATCATTATGATGGGTGAAAAATTCTTTTTTTCTAATATCTGACCAGATTTATCTTGTAACTTACGCCCGTTGCTTCTCACTGTGTGACTGGCACAACCTTAAGAGAGGTTTTCTTTGTAACTTCCCATTAGATATATGAGTTTGAACACTAAAATCACCCCCAAACTTTCTCTTCTCCAGACTCAACAAATACAGACACTTTATTCCCTTCTTCTGTATCATTTCTCCAACATTCATCTAGGTGACCCCACACTGTACCCTCTAGGGACATCTTTTGCTGGGAAGTCAAAGTTGGACATGGTACTCCAGGTGTGGGCTAACAAATGGCGACAGAAGATGAAAAAAAAACTTTACTTCCTTCAGCCTGCTATCTGTATTCTTCCTATTACAAGTGGCATGCAACTGGTTTGATTACACACATGTTCAGCTTGTCCAACACAACACTCAGGTCTTGCATACTGTTCTTACACAGTCTGTGCTGTTACACAGAGTAACTCTCCAAAGAGTAAAATCACCACAAGCCTACCAATTGCTTCACCTGTGCCAAAGCCCTGAAAAAGAAAGCCAGCTGCTGCAGGATAAACTCACATGAAGGTTGAGAGCTCTGTCACAGAAAGATGGATGGACGCTCTACCCCAGAAGTTGCAGTCTTTTCTTACATGTCAATCCCTGTCCCTAAGTGAAATAAGCTAAATCCAGAATCTAACCAGAAAGTGTATGTAATCTGCTTGCTACAATGCTGCAGAGCAAGTTGTTCTATTTAAATGCAAAACTGAACTGTCAGCAGAATAGGATTTACTAGCTTTTGTTCTGAGACAGTATTTGAGAGGAATGCTCAGAAGTTATCCAGTATTTCAAATTTTAAAAATTTAGAAAGACTGAACACAAACTCTTATCTAACTTAAAGAGCAAAGAAGTGTAAAAGGTCAAAGCAAAATATTTCTAATATGCATATGCCACAGAACAGGGTATCAGGATGGGAATTTCAAGATGCAGAAGCCAGCCATATCATTTTCCTCCTGTAAAAATGAAACTATTAATCAGCTATGGATAGGAACTTGCACAGGCTTTATCCACACCACCCTTAAAAATGCCTCTACCTTTTATATATGTATTGTAAGAGGAATACAAAGCAGAAGGTGTACGTATATATACAGTATGTATACTCAGCATGCATACTACATTTACCAAATTACATTTATCTCCCTCAAAAATCTGGTAATACACTTGTTACTTCAGTTCTGATTCAGTGAGGTACTCTACCTAGCAAGCTATTATTGTTTCAAAGTCCTCATGACTTCTTGAGGCTTTACTATTATTGTAATATGCTCTATTTCAAATATTCCCAGATGATACAGTATTACCCAAGCTCTTGTGAGACCTCACTTGGAGTACTGTGCGCAGAAGGACCTTGAAACGCTTGTGAGGTGGGCTGATGCCAACCTCATGAAGTTTAACCATGACAAGTGCAAGGTCCTACACC